>AYEL01073766.1:0-42974 GCA_000484575.1 Olivierus martensii
TTTGAAAATTTTCAGCCAATCAGTATCTCGAGCTCTATCAATGACGTCAGTAATATAGCGGAAGTTCGAAGTGAAGAAACGAAGAATGTTTTAAATTGCACTTAAACATTTAATATAGTCTTTAAATTATATTTCACTCAATAATAATTCAAATTAAATATGAAGGATTCTACAAACTATGAAAATTGAACGCATGCGCAAGAAGACGCGGTCTAGATTCTAAACCTGGCTAGTGGCTGGTCTAGAAATAGACTTTAGAAACTGGTTTTCTAGACCTCGTCTGCTAAGATGCTTCGTTTATGCAATGCAAATTTTATAAAACCGTGGTTCAGACCGCGGCCGAGGTCTAGAACCCGTTTAAACAATCGGCCCACTGTGTTTTCATCCAAGATGACGTCACGGCGTACGTCAGACATGCGCATAAGCATACCATGTTTTCTTCTACCAAGGGTAACACTGTATTCATACGCGATTTGTAAATAACAACATTGTCTATTGGTCTATAATGATGACAATAATATTTCGTTAAATTTTGATCACGTAATTATAAAATATATATTTTTAAATCATCTCAATAATTTAATATTTCGATATTTTATTTACCAAAACAACAAATTATAGAATAATATATCACTTTTATATTTTAAAATATTAATATTAAATTTAACTAATAGGGACTATTTTCCTTTGTGTAGAAATACTCACAACAATGGTAGTGATTTACTATCAGGTTATCTTGAAATAGACTGTAGTTAATATCCAGGACTTATTCTTTATCCGCAAATAAGAGCCCAAAGTTTTTCGATGTTTTCTTTTACAATAAATAATTTATTGAACCTATGAAAGTGCTTAGTTTTATCAAGAAATTCATTATCAATGTGATTAATTATTCTACACAGCATGAATTCTTGATAATTCATGATGCGTCAGGTTGTGAGCCAATGAAATGTGAAAAATAAACAGATGTTGTGTGGACTTGAGATCCTTTGAAAAAACTTGTTTTTACTTGTTTACTGTATTCTGTTATTTGATTAAAATAAAACTGAAATAGTTTAAGTTCAAAATATCTTATTAGGAAAAGTAAAATCAACTCGGATAATACTTCCAACGATTTGGGATTCTATATATTAAAGTGATCAAATGTTTTATGTTGAAATGCGAGATGCTTGAGGATTGAGAAGCAGTTCATTTGTTTCAAAGCTGAGAGGCTGCTTCCTGTTAGGTTTTTTAATCAATGCAATTGAGACAGCGCTGTCAATGACAATTTGAATGTCAAGATTAAAACGAATTTCCGTCCCTTGAAAAACTAAGAGATGGGAAAACACGGTGTCGAACGTGGCTACTTTATCTCGGATTTTTTAGATTGTTAAATATACAAAAGACGAATCTTAAACAGGTATTTAAAAACGAAATCGTGTTATGGCGGATGGGTAAATTTCGTTACGCTAATCTTTGACGAAATAATAAAATGTTCATAGAGAAGAAAAATCACATCGAAGTTGTTTTTCCAGGGCATAATATATTATTGTAATGGCTGACCAACCATAAACTGTACCAACTAAGAAAAAGGAGAGTAGATCAAATACTAGATAAGAATTTACAAAGTAATTAAGAAATGTTTGGAAAGCACCAATGAGTGTAGGCGTTACGACCAACAAGGCATCGGCGCAAAACATAATGCAAACGTCGTTATGTATAAATTAGCATAGAATAAAATATAAAATATTAAAATATTCCAAAAATAGGAATTATAAATTTAAAAAAAAAAATCGAAATTTGCTAACAATACTCGAAATGCAACAATGATAAGAATATCTTTTCGGAAAAACAATTGTTGTTGGAAAATTCGCGAAAATCTAGGAAAAGCCATACAGAAGAGAATTTATTCTGAATTCGAGGATGATCTCTTCACTTTTATGGGAAACGATTCAAAGTTTAGAAAAAAAAAAATGTAATTAATTATAACGAATCTGAGATTATTTCTAAAACATGGCTATCATTTTAAGCATTTGTCACCAATGTGTGCTAATAAACATTACCGCAAAGATTTTCTTCGTGTCAACCGAATGTCGCTTTTTAATTTACTACACTCTGTTTAATTTTATTATCTGAAATTTTTCGTTTAATGCGTGTTTCAATCATTAACTTTTCATTTACCAATAATCGATTAAATTAAACATCAATAATTTTATTCCGAGATTCTTTTTCTACAAGGATAAATTTTTTAGGTGGGTGGCTGCAGTAAAAGCCAGCTTATCCCAGACTTGGGTTCCCGGCCACCCTGACGGCGATTCTAAGGGCAAGCTTCCCCGCCCTTTGGATGGACCCACTCAGCCCGAGTAAGGCCAATTCTCGGATGGGCACCGTAACGACTTCTATTCCTCCACCATTCATCCCGTCGGACCGGTACAATGTCTTGGGATTGGGACCCTTATAGAGGACTCGTTTTCTACTTTCTATCGTATAAATTTTATATAAAATTTTACTTTCTATCTGGCAATTTAATAATCATTTTTTCTAATTAAAAGTTTATAAAAGTTGAAAACAGACTGATACTTTTGGGGGCCCCTAGGATGCAGCCTACAAGTAAATCCAGCTCTCTGTCTGTCTAAAATATAACAAGCTAGGGATTTTTAGAATAGAAGTTAAATGGTATTCAGATAAGTACAATATTAGTTTAGTTTAGTTTATTCTGAGTTTTTAATTGCCAATGAACTGTCTTCATATTGATGCATTGGTCTGTCTTTTAGAATAATCAATCTTCTTACTAATATGGAATAATTACATAATTAGTTTTGGGAATCTTAACAAATCAGAATAATTTAAATTAATGTTAAAAGACAAGATTGTTTAATTGAATCTAACTGATTTTGGCCTGTACTCTGTTTAGTTTCAGTTCAACATTTCAAGTTTAAATTCATTTGTAAATTATTAACACACTACCATTTTCATAGGAGTGGCACTATTGGCTTCACAAAAACTGTATTAGTCAACAAAAATTGAATTTACTTTATGTGAAAATATAGTATAAATGTAAGCGTAAATACTATTTTACAAACAATATTTTAATATAAAATTCATTAGCTGAGAAAGTTATGCGAATAAGTTATATCAAGCAACTCTTAATTTCTACTTCTTGTTCCGATTCTAGTATTTGCCTTTCTAAAAGTTCTTTCTTTTGTTCAAACTTATACGTTGTTCTTTCAGCATCTAATAAAGTATAGCAGAAGAACAGTTTTTTAGTATTCTACAGTATCTTTTTGGAATTAATAGGTAATCGCAACTTGTGAATTGACATTGGAAACACCTTATTACATGCTTTGTCGGATGCTAAAAGAATGTACAACTCTCTGAAGTTTGCTCATTTCATATACTTTTATCCCCTCCCTCCCTTTCCAACTCTTCAATACTCTTTCTCCTCTTCTCCTCCTATTTTCAATAGGCTAAATCTCTGAATAGGGTATTACCTTCATTCTATTAGTAGTTTAAATTTGAACAATGAACAACTAGTTTGATCTTATGAAATTATGAAGATTATTAAATGACTTATCATAATTAAAACTTTTTATTAAAAGAGTTTGCTTTAAATCATTACAAAAAACAGAAAGTATAGGAAATATTACACACTGTTTCAGAACCTGCATGTGATGGAAAAATTTTTCCATCGCTCAATAAATACCATAAAACAATTTAAACTTTTTTAAGTATAAAATTTCAATCTCATTTGTGAGAAAGCTTGAACTTGGATCATTCATTGATTTATGAAAAAACTTGAGTTTTCGGATCAAGCTTACATTTGAGCCAGCAATTCTGGATGTTTCCATATAGAATAAATTGTTCAATTAAAAATTATCCATAGTTTATCATAACTAACTTTTCGTTAATGAATTAAAGAAAGAATTTAAAATGTTTTAACATTTATTTTTAATTCTTCAACATAATCTATTTTTGTTTTAAAAATGAAAACTTTGATAATTTTGTTGCTGTATCATTAGACAAGCCATTTATTGATTTCATTTTCTTTTTGCTGTTTTTATGATCATCATCTTGCTGATCATTCTTTCTCTTTGTTGTCCAATTCAATTTCTCTTCTGGAAGCAATTTTCTAAAGTTTTGTATTGCTAACTTTACTATTTCATTTTCATCCAGTTCAGGATTTTCTTCACTTAGCACTTTTTTATTTTCTTCTAAATATTTTAAAAAACCAGATTGTTTAGCGGTTTTGGGTATTTCTTTAGATTCTGTAATTTCTTTCTCGGGAAAAAGTTTCATTTGTTTACTTGATTTTGATTTTTTCTGATTATCATCAGAACTTTTAGTATTTTTTTTTATTACATTTTCCAAGATATTATCAATTCCAATACCACTTAATCTTTTTTGAACTTGAACTTTAAAAGGATTTTTTTGTACAGATTCAGAAAGGTCTTCATTTTTTTCAATTTGATTTGAATTGTCATCTTGACAATCTAAACTTTGATCAACAGTTTCCTGCTTTTGTTTTGAATCTGATTTTACTAAAGGTTTTGGCTGTAAAACATCATCATCTACAATAGAACGTGATAATTTTCTATTATTCTTAGTTTCAATGTTTTGAACATTATTCCATTCAGTAACTTCTATCATTTCTTCTTCATTTTCAGTTATTTCAATTTCATCTTGCAATTTTTGTTGAGCAATTTGGCCTAAACGATCTGCCAAGGCAAGATGATGTCGCTGTGAAGCATAACGAATAGCTCCTTCAACTATTCTATGTGATGGCATCAATTCTGCTACTTCCAAAGCTCTAAATTCTCGACCACCTCTAGTTGCAAGTGCAAACATTCTCAATAAAATATCAGTTTTCTTTTTGTCAACATTTTCTATTTCTGATTCTACATCAAATCCATCTTTACATAACTGCTGTAATAATTTATCAAGAAAAGTAATTCTCCAAAATTCTTCTTCATATCGTCCTTTATCTGTTTGCCGTTCACATAATGGTAATTGAAATGGAAGTACTGTTACAGCAGGTCGAGGCAAAGTTGGAGGATATCTTGATCCTTTGCATGGAATACATCTAATTGTTTGTTGAATTTCAGTTATTCCAATAACAAAATAGTGATCAGATTTTCCCTTTGCATGACTTTTTGTGTTTGCCACTGGTAACCATTTATTTCCAAGAGAAAAGTTCAGTAATCTAACAATTCCAGATGTATCAACAGTACAAACAGTTCCTTCATCTGTAAATCCTGCCCAAAATAACATAGACTTTGGACTTAAAGAAAGAGGAATGGGGTTTAAAAATAACTGTTTCTTGCAATTTATACTATATAACATCATCATAAGATTCTGGTCTCCTGGTATGCCGCAACCTTGATGATATATTATTGCTAGTGTTTTATTATATGCAATCATACAGACTACAGGTCCAGGAATACTGAATATTTCTAATTGAATGCCTCCTATAGAAAAAAGTCTAATTAATCTCATACTTGTTGCAACAGCTAACCAATTAGATCCAATTGTGATAGCTTCAATATTTTCATCTTCTGGCATGTCTGCACTCCATTCTTTGTTAGAATCCCATGTATCAAAGTGCATACAGATAATCTGACTTGAGTTTGTATCATCTTTTGGGCAAGCAAGTAATAATCCTTCTGCAGATAATGAAGCCATAGTATGATTATATGAATTTGTTAAATGAATAGCATGGTGCATACTAGTATCATGAAATTCAACATCAATAGAATTTTCTTCTTCTGTATTATAACATTTCACTATACCTATATTGTTCCAAACCATAAATCTATGATCCCAATGAACAGGAGTTGATGCAGGTTGAAATGCTTGTTGCAAAGGTGTTGGCGCAGGTCCAGATGGAATTTGAGTTGGTATGACTGCTTCTGTTGACAATTTAGTTTCATCATCATCTATTTCCTGCGAACCAAAAATTTTTGGCTCTAAACTAGCTTTAATGGCACCAATATCAATATCACAATCATTGTCATCATTAGTCATCTTTGAATTTTGTAATAAACTATGCTGTGATAATTGTTCATCATTGTTTATATTTTTAATTATATTACCATCTTCAAAATCAGAGTTTTTATCTTCTATTAAAGCACTATTTTCTATAATCTCCAGCTGCTGTTTATTTGTTGGATTCCATACCAAAGCACTATTTTCTATAATTCCCAACTGACCCTGAGTATCGCATAATGCCAACTGTTTGCTATTTGTTGGATTCCATACCAAACCACAGATGGTAATTGAATTTTCATGTTTAAATTTCTGTAAACAAGTAAATGAACCTAACTCCCATATAAATACATAACCATCAATTGATGAAGCAGCAATCAAATTACCACAATGTGAAAAAGCTACAATAGAAATGAGTTCTGAAACATCACATTTAAGTGAAATCATTAAATTCCAGCTATGTCTCTGATAGAGATGAATTTCTTTATCCACTGGGATAGCTAAAAAATTTCCTTTAATAGGATGCCAATTAAGACGACATAATGTCTCTGATAAACAAAAATCACTGGACTTTGGTATTAAATTCATTATTTTAACACATGTTTGGTCAGAAAATTTCCAAATGCATACTGTTCCATCACAACTAGATGATGCTATAAAACATTCTTGCGGATCAAGTGATATACTTAAAATAGGTGCTGTGTGTCCTTCAAATATGTTTTGGGTACAGTTTGTTGTATCTACTGCTTTAATGGTAAAATCCCCAGCTCCAGCTAAAAGAAATTTTCCATTTTTACTACAACACATACTATTTATTTGTGAAGTAAATCTAGTAACAATACCATTTGGAGTCATACTTGGAAAATTATATGCTTGAATTGCATTTGTATCATTAGCCACATAAAGTTGTCCTTTCTTAAATGAAATAGCATGACAGTATTCTCCGGTATGATAAGTAGTTGGATTATCATCTTCAAATCCATTCCAAATTCTTACATCTCCATCAGCACCACAAGTAAATATGTATTTTCCATCATCATCATAACACAAATCCGTATGCCCTTCGCAATGGGCATAACGCATTTCACCGATTTCAATATGCATATTGAAGATTTAAATTTCTTTTTAATTACTTTGAAATTACTTTTCAATACTGATCACCAGATCCCTGCTGATCACATATCTATAAATTCTGTAAAATTGCAGCATCAACATAAGTACTAATTTAATCTAAATCCATTTTAACGATTATAAATAACAAAATTAATTTCTCAAATTTTACAAAAGAAATCAATTTGGTATACCATCAATTTAAAATTATTCTTACCAAATTATTTA
This sequence comes from Olivierus martensii, assembly GCA_000484575.1. NCBI lineage: Eukaryota > Metazoa > Arthropoda > Arachnida > Scorpiones > Buthidae > Olivierus > Olivierus martensii. The sequence continues at coordinate 7,297 of AYEL01073766.1, forward strand.
ATAATATAATTTCAATAATTTTAAATTTAAAGATATTTTAATGCCTAATTTATTACTTAACATTCTAAAAACGCGCGATTTCCGTAATTATTGTCTCTGAATTTTTCCAGTAGAGGCGCTTCCGTCGTCATTACTCTATAATCATCGATGTATACCAGGGGTGGGCACCGTTTTTCTGTAGGGGCCGTATAGAAAAATTTGTGGGCCACGGACCAAAACAAAAACAATTGATAATAATAGTATTTATTTAAAAAAGAGAAGCATTGGTATTAGATATAATAAATTCAGAAAATAATATGTAAGTATATATAGCGTTGGTATTAGATATAATAAAATAATGTGGCCCGTAGGCCGGAGGTTAATTTGAAATTTATTTATACTGAAACAATTCAATATATATTTGTAGAAAGATTAAATAATTAACATTTGTGAAAATGCTTTTTTCCATGCCATTTAGAAAATATAGCATCGTAATTCATAACACTATCCTGTACAACTGTCATGTATTCTCGGCCGGATTGGCCGCGTGGAAACGCTTCGGCTTTCCACTCTGGACGACCCGGGTTCGAGTCTCGGGTCCCACCCCTTGAAAATATTTATCATGGGGTCCGGGCCCGGCCCGTCGATCCCCATCCTCCACAATCCGGCTGACCCCTCCGCAGGGGTGGGCAGCCTGTGGAAGGGCTTGTTTCGTTCCGCCACATGTATTCTATATGGATGGAGTGTGGCGTCATCTGATGACAAAAAAAACTGTCATGTATCGTATTTGTATTGTATACAAATACGATACATGACAGTATACAAATACAAATACAATACAAAACGATACATAATCAAGAATGTACTGTTATGAATACTGTTATGAATTACGATGCTATATTTTCTGATAAAATGGCGTGGAAAAAGCATTTTCGCAAATATAAATTATTTAATCTTTCTACAAATATATATTGAATTGTTTCAGTATAAATAAATTTCAAATTTGTACAGGATACTGTTATGAATTACGATGCTATATTTTCTGATAAAATGGCGTGGAAAAAGCATTTTCGCAAATATAAATTATTTAATCTTTCTACAAATATATATTGAATTGTTTCAGTATAAATAAATTTCAAATTTATCAATATCGTATATATAGGGATCATCATTGATTATGCACATTAGGAAAAATCAATGTAATTAAATTATGCTAATTTCCAATTCCCTAGGTATGCTAATTTAAATGAAAATGATTGTTCTTTAAAACTTATGATGTGACAAAAGGATCCATTTTTAAAGCTTTTTCAATGAACATATCATTTGAAAAACAATTAAAATATAAGTCGGCTGAATGTCGCATGCTATACTTCCTTCTGAAAAATTCGCCTTTTATTCTGAATTCCATATTTTTCAGCTTAACCTATTGAAACCCATTCTTCAAGCCTTCAGCAGATCCTATCAAGGATATCCGAGAGCCCGTAGTAGATTCAGAAATGTCCACCATAATATTCTGTGCAAGATTTGGCGACATAATTGAATTAACCAGAATTACCATAATTGAATTAGAGAGGTGAGCTTTAGGGGGGTTGCACGAGACCTTTGTTAAATTTGTCTCTAATTTGCGAGCCTCTTGTTATTTTTGTTTGCTCGTTTATTTAATCCAATAAAAACACGTTTTGCGTGTCATAATCATATTTTGATTATGACACGCAAAACGTGTCATAATCAAATTATATCATATTTTTCTCTTCTTCTTATTTATGTATTTTTTTTTTTGTCAACAGATGACCCGCCACAATTCATTCTGGAAGAATACTATGTGGCGGGCCGAAACAAGCAGTCCACAGGCTGCCCACTCCTACAGAGGGGTCAGCCAGATTGTAGATGACAGGGATCAAGGGCCGGGCCTGGATCCCATGATAAATATTTTCAAGGGGTGGGAGTGACACTCGAACCCGGGTCCTCCAGAGTTGAAAGCCGAAGCGTTTCCACGCGGCCTGGATGACAGGGATCAATGGCCGGGCCTGGATCCCATGATAAATATTTTCAAGGGGTTGGAGTGACACTCGAACCCGGGTCCTCCAGAGTTGAAAGCCGAAGCGTTTCCACGCGGCCTATCCGGCCGATCGTATTTATGTATTTGAATGTGCATCTAGAATAGTACTTATCTGGTAATAATGCCCTCCGAAGAACGGTAAGCGGATATGGACTTAGCCCGCAAGAGAGTTTTTGAAACATGGGAAGGATGAGAATTAGGGTCTCATTTGCCTTCGTTTATGTTCAAACCAATCTATGGGTCAAACGCATAGTAGATAACCTAAAATTTAAAAATACATGCTGGGAAATGCTTTCAGTTTTCAATAAATTTATTTATTTGCATTTTTACGCCCTTTTCCAATCAAAGAGATTTCTGAGGGGCGAGGCCAATTCCAACCATGGGTTGCACCCACACCCGTGGAAGGAAGCCGGATGGTGAAGGATAGGGATTGCCGGCCAGGACCCAGAACCCGAAAAAACTTTTCTGAAGATGCCGGACCCGGGTCCTCCAACATGGCACGCCAACCGGCTGCAGTATTGTTGGGTATCACATTTTTAACGACAGGAACAAAGGATGAAGTCCCTTTGTTTAGTTTTCCATTAAAAGATATCAGAAAGTAAGTTATTACTAAATTATTTAAAAATTTGAGATCATTGAATCCAAACTGACGGTTCAAAATACTGACGGGAACGCTCGAGATCCACTTCTCGACTCATAGTTGACGCAAGAAGTAACTAGGGTCCGATTTTTTTTGTCCACAGATAACGCCATTTTCCACTCAGTAAAGAGTACTAAGTGGCGGGGCGAAACAAGCCCTTCCACAGGCTGCCCACCCCTACGGAGGGGTCAGCCGGATTGGCGACACAAGCCCTTCCACAGGCTGCCCACCCCTGCTGAGAGGTCAGCCGGATTGTGGAGGACGGGAATCGACGGGCCGGGCCCGGACCCCATGAAAAAATATTTTCAAGGGGTGGGATCCGAGACTCGAACCCGGGTCCTCCAGAGTGGAAAGCCGAAGCGTTTCCACGCGGCCAATCCGGCCGACGTCCAAATATGTTATCTTTCATTATTTGGAAGCACTTATATATGCGAAAAAACTTTCTCTAATATGAGTATTAATAAGTCCAAATTGAGATCAAAATTAACTAATGAGCATTTACAAGCGGTGTTAAGAATACAGTCAATTCTCGTTATTCGCGGATTCCGTATTCGACTATTCACGAAAATTTATTTGTGCCCACAAAATCGCTTTTCTCGGAGCTTCCGCGCTTATTCGCAGACTCCCGCTGAATGGCGAAAATACTGTTACCAATGCATGGCTCGACAAACACGGTAGCCAAGTAGCCAATTGCTACCAGAATTTCCATTTTGGCTACCGCTTACAAACAGTTAGATTGGAAATATAGCATGTAGATACTAAGAACAAAATCTGATTAGATTCTTAATTTTCTAACACAAAATTTATAGGAAAAATAAACAATATATTTTTTAATAAAAATATCGATAGGTATTATTTTATCGACATACTTTCTTACAAAATATAAGATTACTTATATATATTGTTTTAGTATATGTATGCAGAAAATTGAAAAAATTTTCGATCTACTAAATATAGTAAGGTTCGAAATTGCCAATAAACAACAAGAACTGAGTTTAATTTTCAAAAGCGCATTTAGGTAATTCAGTCCATTTGTAGAAATAGTTCTTTTGGGATATTTACTATCACCTCTTCAATTTCGGAAAAAACATCAATACCATCATTGCTGAGAACATCTACTACAACTACTTGCTATCTATAACAAGTGTAAATAATCTAAACAGAAACGAAACGATTATGTTCCTTTATTGTGTAGATTGACAGTCTCGTAATACGATAGCGCTTTTCAGATCTGTTTATTTAAAATAATAATTTTCATTCTAAAAACACGCAGAAAATTATTCTCTTTTAATAATGAAAGCATTTTCGTTCGCTAATGCTCTTTCCAATAATAGAGAGGGTGGGTTGAGTGAATACATTAAATATTTCTGATTGACGATTTATGAAAGATAAACGATCGTTACTGTGAATGATGTTTAATTACAAAACTGTTGTCATCCAGATAATAATTTGATCATTAATAGCGTGTCGTATAATGGATAAAAGCGTGTTTGCGGTTTAAAAATAATAGATTTCGACGTTGTATTCGGTGTGAGTTATTTAAAGATACACAAGGTAAAAGTTGAAAGATGATCCTTTTCACAAATTATTGTAACTTGAGATTCAATATATTTACCTTATTTTAGAAAAAAAAAATTATAATTTTTTTTAAATAAAAAAAAAAATATTAATCACATTAAAAGAAATTAAAATATTAAAAACAAAGTTATATTCATAATATAAAATATTAAAGAAGCAACTTGTTTCTCGTTTGCAGTTTTTACTTTAATGCTTAATATTATGATTCTTAAAGAAATATTTATGGCATCAAAAAATTAGAAAAGTATTTAAAAATAAAATATAAATTCCTGAATGATATTTATATTTTTCGTCGATATTAGTTATAATTTAATAGTTCTTTCCCCATAGAAAACACGAAAGTATTGTTTGCTATCCAAAGAAAAAAATTTTTTATCTTAAATAAATCTAAATTAAAACTTTTCTAGAGAGAATTAAAATTTAAATTGTTTTTATTTTATATTTTTTCAATTCTTATGAGAAAACTATAAAATTTATATCATAAAATTTTCTATTTTAGAACATAGTAAACAAAACTAATTAAATTTAAAGAAAACTATAAAGGAAACGAAACAGTAGGATGTATTCATTTCACGCAGAAATTTAAGTTCAGAGTCACACTAAGTTAATTTCTTATGCTCTTTTTCTCACAATTTCGTGATACCAAATGAAAAGGCGCTAAATATAGCATACATCACAACATCATTGGTTTAATGCTCACATTAGATGACCAAAAAATTATGTACATATTTATTGGCGCGGGACTCGTTGCAAATGCTACTTTTCCTACTATGTTAATCCGGCACTGAGAATAATGATAAATAAAGTATAAGCTTTGAATAAAATTACGATGTGAACAAGATTTTAACATGTAGCAAATTATCTGCGTATCTATATTATATACGATGATCAGATGCGCAATGATGTTGTGCTCATTCCAATCGATTCTAACAGTCATAAAATGGCGGCCGGATGGCCGAGTGATAACGCGTTGCCGTGCCACGCAGGAGGACTCGGGTGCGGCAAACCTGAAAAGTTTTTTCGGAGTGCTGGGCTCGGCCCAGCGATCCCCGTCCTTCACCATCCTATCCCCTTCCATGGGTGTGGGTGCAGCCTTTGGTTGGAACTGGCCCCGCCCCTTAATAATCTCCCTGATTGGAAAGGGACGCGATAATACAAAAAAAAACAGTTATAAAATGGAGAGTTGTAATTTTAAGTCATTCTCGAAAGGCTGCACGATTAGCTGTCAAACGAAGTAAATTGAATTGAATGTTTATTCGAAATTTTAAAACTTTAAAACCTAGAGGCACGATTATATAAAAATAAACATCGTTCATACTGACGCTATTACCTTTTACATCGGAATCGACTGTTCCGTGCGCATTTTTTATTTTTTTTGCATATTTTATGCCCCTTTTCCGATCGGAGATTACTAAGGGGGCGGGGCCAGTTCAAAACTACGGACTGCACCCACACCCGTGGAGGGAGGCCGGATGGTGAAGGACGGGGATCCTGCACCCAAACCCGTGGAGGGGGGCCGGATGGTGAAGGACGGGGATCACCGGGCCGGACCCAGTACCCCGAAAAAATTCGGAATCAGATCGGGGATGCGAACCCGGGTCCTGCTGGGTGATATGCCAACGCGTTACCACTCGGCCATCCGGCCGCCGTTCCGTGCGCATTAAGGCTCAACTCACACGTACCACAACAGAACCACGCCACAACTACAAAACGGTGGTTGCTTGTGGACGATCGTGAATTATGTTAATAAGGAAACGCATAATCTTAGGCTGAACTCACACGCATCACAACAGAACCACGCCACAAGTAGCGACTATATCGGCCACAAGTTGCGACAGTGGTTGAAGTTGACTTATAATTAGCGGTTCCTCTGAGTTAGATTATGCGTTTCTATATTAATATAATTATAATTCACGACTGTCCTTAAACAGATTACCGTTTTGTAGTTGTGGTGTGGTTATGCTGTGGTACGTGTGAGTTGAGCCTAATAGTGGTCAGAAAAATTGATTATGCCGCTTCCATAAACTTAATACTGCCTTCCGATGCTGTCGTCAGGTACAGTACTCATATAACACCATAAGTAGTCCCCGTATAACGCATAAGATAACTTTTTGACGTTACTTATTCGTCGGCCGGATTGGCCGCGTGGAAACGCTTCGGCTTTCCACTCTGGCGGACCCGGGTTCGAGTCTCGGGCTCCACCCCTTGAAAATATTTCTCATGGGGTCCGGGCTGGGCCCGTCGATCCCCGTCCTCTACAATCCGGCTGACCCCTCCGCAGGGAAAAGCAACCTGTGGAAGGGCTTGTTTCGCCCCGCCACTTAGTACTCTTACTCGTCGATCCCCGTCCTCCACAATCCGGCTGACCCCTCCGCAGGGGTGGGAAACCTGTCGAAGGGCTTGTTTCGCCCCGCCACTTAGTACTCTTACTGAGTACCTGTGGAAGGGCTTCACCACATAGTATTCTACCAGAAAGGAATGTGGCGTCATTTGTTGACAAAAAAAATCAACCGTTATCAATCCGCCACTTAGTACTCTTACTGAGTGGAAAGTGGCGTCATCTATCGACAAAATACACTTTCCTCTTACTGAGTGGAAAGTGGCGTCATCTGTTGACAAAAAAATATCCGTTGACTATCTAAAACCAAACGATATTTATTTCGTTCATAACAATTTTAACAACTTTTCCGTCGAGTTATACGAATCCGTGTTATAGGGGGCAACTGTGTACGTTACCTGTATTGTTTTTGATTTTTTTTCTTTATTAAAAGAAACTTTTTTTAAGATGTAAAAAGTTTTATCATAATTTTATTTACATAAAATGATTTTCAAAATTAATTAAAATTACTCTTTTTTTCTACTGTGTACGTTACCTGTATTGTTTTTGATTTTTTTTTTCTTTATTAAAAGAAACTTTCTTTAAGATGTAAAAAGTTCTATCATAATTTTATTTACATAAAATGATTTTCAAAATTAATTAAAATTACTCTTTTTTTTTTGGTGTATATAAAATTACTATATGAAATAAAATATTTTCATTATGCTTCATAATTGAAATTTTTCTAGTCGTCATTATTTAAAATTTTTCTACTTGTATTCTTCCTTATGTTGATATATTTTTCATATTATACTTAATCTTTCCAGAGCTAATCTTTCTTCAGTCTTCAGTTCTTCATCAAGAATATATTTCAGAAAAGCTCTTGCTAAAATATACTTATGTTCCATTTCGTCTTGAAATGCTAACATATAACGCTGTAAGTTGAAATTCTGTGAAGTGAAAATATTCAAAGACTTTCGCTTCAAATATTTATAAATTCTTTTTAAGAAAAACAGCATAAAAGAAACGATAAAAAACAGAGTTAACATCACTATTATAAATAAATGTACGAAATAAATCACAGTGGCTGTAAAGCTGACAATTATTGCCCCGAAAATAAATGTTATCAGTTCCATCCATTTTAATGATCTGATATTTTTTGTCGAGGTCTTGACGTGGATTCCATATAAATCGTAATGAATGCCAACTTCTATGTTATGTGGTTTATTTATCTCTGGTTGATGCTCCAAATTTGAAGGATAAAACATTATGCGAAGAAATGTGAATCCGAATATCGATAGAAAGCATATAAACAGGATATTTTTAATCAACATTATCAATATGAGTTCAATTTAGTTCTAAGTCCGATAGAATACAATGGAAATTAGCTTGTTAACAATAAAGATAATAGATAATAATGATCGATAAAAATAAATAGTTATTGAGAATATTCTGATTTTTATTTTATACTAATTTCCCTTCAATATGAATCAGATATATTTTTAAAAGTGATTGTGTAATATTGAAATTTTTCTCTACTTAATGTTGGAATTCAATGATTACTCCTAAAAATGTCATCTAAATTAATTTTACATGTAAAATCACAAGATATTTGTATTTACTTTTGTTGTTGTTGATCATTATCTAAAAATAATAAGAGTTTAAATTTCTGAAAAATGTTTAACCCGATAAAAATATTTTTACTGAATTTTTTATGATAAAAACATTTCAAACACTCCATTTATAAAAATTATAGAACTGTATGACTGTTTAAAAAAATTAAATATTATGAACTACAGTAGTTATAAAAGTTATCGAATTATTTGAGAAATATTTATTATTTTTACTATAAAATAAGATAATTTTCACGATTACAATGAATTTTTCATTTCTATAAAAATAAAATTTACCATCCTTCTATAATAGCAGTTCTCAAGGAAAATTCTTGTGGCCTCAATGATTTGAAACTTTATGATATAGTCGCAAGATAACAAAATGATAAAGCATTTGATGGGTATCTGAAGAACTGTATTCAATTGCTACTTGCATAAATTTACAATTCCCAGATAGGGATCAAGATCACCCATCAAAGCCCATTTTTCAACCTTTCGTTTGATCAGCCATGGTGTCGGCCGAATGGTCGCGTTTCCCAGATAGGGATCAAAGCCCATTTTTCAACCTTTCGTTTGATCAGCCATGGTGTCGGCCGAATGGTCGCGTAGTAAAGCTTTGGCTTACCACCCTGGAGGATCCGGGTTCAAATCCGGGTCCCACACCTCCAGTTTTTCAGGAGGGGTCCGGGCCAGGTCGTCGAACCCCATCCTTCAACCATCTAGTTGATCCCATCATGGGTGTTGGCCAGCCTATGATGGGCTCTATAAGTGGCGGCCACCAGACACTGAATATCCCATGAGGATATGGCGGCTCAATCTAACTAACCTAACCAGCCATGATGAGTTCTGAGCATTCATGAAGGCTCTGAATGGACATCATCATATATATCCTTTGGAAGACTAAGTAACGTGATTCAATTAATTTAATCCATCTTTAATGTGATAAAAATTTATAACTTTTTATAGCAAATGGAAGTAAAAACTTTTATCCAATCATTCAACTTTTATTTGGAAAAAGGCCTTTTTTTAAATTAAAAAAAGATACTGTATAGCTCACTGATTTGGATAAGTAAAAGTATGATCACTTTAATCATCGTATTTTATAAATGACTTGTTAATTTAATCTAAATAACTCGCTGGGACTAGATGGGATAATATTCTACTATACTTGCCTTGATTAAAAATATGGAAGGACACAAAAATATCACAAAAGAAATATTCATTTGTTAATAGAAAGCGCATTTGTTCCTCGACAGCTGAAATTCTGGTTCTGCTATATAGGATAGTTTTATAAACACAATAAATAGAAATTAACTCAATTCAGCATATCCTTAAACTCTGTAGTCCACTTACTCAACTTATACACAAAAATATTTTGTTATTGTGATCGCATTAAAATTGTCTGGTATACAGGAATTTTCCTATCCTTCTGTAGGCATTATGTATTCTACTAAGTCGTTTTTTTTTGTCTGTAAGGAATTCGCAAAGTTCCTCAAGAGCAAAAATTGCAAAAAAATTTGATAATACGTTCGCTTTCATCTATATATAAGAAACCTAATGTAAGCCCATGGCCATCTTTGAATATCAGAGACTTTTGGACTCAAGCTCATTTGGACCAATAGTAACCAATTCTTTGAGCAAGGCTGGATTCAGTTAGGCAAAGCCCAATTGGATATTACTCGCGGAGCCTTTCAAAATATGGTTTATGTGTATAAATAAAATAATAACGTTTATAAATAAATAAATATTTTTAAATTAATTTGACTGCTATGAACACATTTATGCGTCCATAAAGTAATTAAATACCGTATATAGATGTTTCCGGTTATTTATTTATTTATTTATTTTTTTTTTTGCATATTTTACGCCCCCTTTCCAATCAGGGAGATAACTAAGGGGGCGGGCCAGTTCAGGCTGCACCCACACACGTGGAGGGGGCCGGATGGCGAAGGACGGGGATCACTGGGCCCGGCCCAGTACCCCGAAAAATCCGGAACTAGACCCAGGATGGGAACTCGGGTCCTCCTGGGTGTACGCCAACACGTTATCACTCGGCCATCCGGCCGCCTGTTTCCGGTTATTGTAATCTGTAGCTTTTTTTATTATATCGTATCATTTATACGTTTCGAGAATATTGAAAAATGAGATTTCTTTTTTAAATATTTTTCTTAATACAATTTTTAATTACATAAATTTTGACAAACATGGCGCTTTGCATGGGACCCTCAAACGTGAGGTCCAATTGGATGCAATCAGTCCAATTAACTCCATACATTATTGGCTCATATCTGGTCCTGCTTTGAGAAATACGAAATTAATGTATTTTATTTTATAAATCTTATTTATATTATTAATTTAAAATTGGTAATGATAATCGTAATTCATACCAATTATTTATATTGACAGGTTTATATTTTTATATAGAATTGGCAGCACTGTCTTTCAGAATCAACACTGTCAAAATGGTAGACTATCCAGGTGTTCAATCTGTAGCTGGAAGAATTGCACCGACAAAAGTTAGTTTATATAAATACTTATCTGTACAGATAATTTAAGTGTATATCCAATAATTTCTCAGTGACAACCTGTTTGGATTTTATGTTAACATCTAAGATCACTTAAATTAACATTGTTTCATTCTGGCAAGATTTTGAGTGTTGTCATTCGTCCATGTATATATACTGTTAATGTTCTGACACGTTGCATACCAATACTCTCATATGTTCAAATGTTTATGTTTTTACGAACGTTTGCAAATAAAATATAGCTGTCACAAATTTAGCAAAAGCTGTAAACAATAACGCAGAAACACAATCTATATCAATGAATGAGTGGTAGTATACAGAATAAATCCTTATCTTTCAATAACTCTAAAAAATAAAACCTGAAAACATCAAACACTCATTGTTCAATGCTACTGCTTAATTGTTATAGATAAAGCAAGGATTCTACAATGTTTTTGTTTTTTAAAAAATGTTGATATATGTATTTCTTTTTATTACGTTTTGGGCAATAAATCATTACCTCTCCTTAAGGATTGTCAGTTCAAAAGTAAACTATCATATTTTCAAGATATTTTTTTTTACAAAATTATATCATCAATTTATGCTTTTTGAGTGGACTGAATTTTTAATTTTTCTTATATTTACATAATATATTTTTGAGATATATAAAGCTATCAGGGTAGTCACAAAATCTTGAAATTTATACATCAAAAATGGAACATCTTTAACTTATAGTCAGTGATGTGCTGGTAAATTTTTAACAGGTTGCTTGCTGAAAAAAATATATACATATTTACCTAAGTTTATTATAACTTTTACTGATTTTACAATAAAATAGAGCACAACTTTCCAATAATAATAAAATATTCAATATTCTTTATTGAAAATTTCAATTGATTATCATAGAAAGTTTTTCTTGATTTTTGCCAAACTCATGTCTATAACCAATCTATGGTTGTGATTCCCAGTCAAAGATTGGTAGAAGATCACATCTAGAAAAGTGTTGCAACTTGCAACTTATTGAAAGAAAACTTATAAAATGCTTATTTAATTAGTCACCATATAATAGTTCTCAATTCAAGTGCCACTCAGCAGTTCATAGCCATTGTTGGTTTATATTTTAATTATCTAATGGAAGTGCCTCTTTCTGGAACATGAGAGTGTGGTGCATAGAATGCACTATTTGGAAAGAATATGAAAATATTCATATGTATATAATTATAGTTTCATTTATCATATCGGCTTGCAAAATTCTTGAAAATTTAATCAACAGTTTGTTTGAGCTGGTACAAGCCAGCTCTAGCATACCACTGCCTGTTTCTTTAAGGAAAAGTTTGCCTATAAAGGTAATTATATTAAAATATACATAATTTCCACTTCATATTTATATTTCTGCTGAAAAATAATCTTGTTAATAGCAGTTCACTTCTGTATAGCATACCTTATTTAGTGAAAATTTTGTAGTAGTCATTGAAATATGAAAGAATATAGACAAATATAAATATATGCCTCTGCCAAAACTTTCAATACTTCTCAGACCATTTATATCAAACAGTATCATTTATTTATATATATTTTTTTCAGAATTATTTACAAAATTATTGCACTTTTTTGAGATTCATGAAAGTAGTCGACAAAAGAATTGAAATTGTTCATGATTATCATAATTCTCTAAATGTATTCAACTATGGAAAAGTAAAAATAATATAAAATAAAGTTTTATATTAACATTAACTTCTTATTTTAATGTTGATATTTATAAATAAAATTTTTCATGCAATGGTTAAATCAAATTAAAATCTCAAAATTCCTTGTAAAACTATATTAATGCACAAATTACTCATTTTATACAATTTTATTTATGTTTTCTCAGAGGTACACGTTTGAAGAAAATATTCCACTTATCAGAAATATGTAAAAATTTTCATTATTTTATGATATGGAAAAAAAATCAAAAATTATCATCTGCAAGGTGAATTGCAAAATCAAAATATTGTATTCACAAGATAGCAATAAAATTTGAATATGCATTGCTTCTGCACAAAAACTGCAAATTGAAAGATGAATTGTACCACAACCATGCAAGATGCCTATAGTATACTGACATAGCATGATCATAAACCAATGAAAATATTAAGCAAAATGCAATATATATTAAGCAAAATGACCATAATTTGGTATCACTACTTTATTCTTTTGCAATATCAAGTCACTCTTTTTATTCACTCCCCCATTCTGTAGCTGTTTATTTTGTTTTTTATTAGAAATTCTATCATATTTTTGTGTCGGATGACAAAAGATAAATTTTTTTGTATAGATTGGACTGAGGGAAAAACTCAAATGTTGGATAGCCTACAACTACAAAAATGCACACAAAAACAAAGCTCTAAACAGGATAAACACTTTATTAACAGAAACGTTTTCAACCTTTTAAGTAGGTCAACCTCAGCTGCAATGAATATACAGAACAGAGAGAAGAAACCCCCTACAAAAATAAACAACTACAAAATGACATAATAAGAGATGTTGTACAAACATTTATACATTACTACTACAAATTCTATTGATACCAAACAATAATAAAAATACTAAAAATAATAATAATGTTACAACATCATAAAGCAAAAATCAGAAGTAATATTAATAAAAATACAACAGTAAAGACATGCGGACAGGGAATGCATGATGTCATTAATTTTGTCCAACTCTTTAGATGAGCAGCACTAACAACAAATGGTGACAACGGCAACTTATTTCCAATTATAACCCATACCATCTCCATGCCAAAGAGAGACAATGTGGATCATTAAAATTTAAAACATGCTCATATTTATTTAATTTATTTACTTGAAGCATCTCTGCCATCCTTATGTTGGTATTTTCAATTCTGCTCATAATAATCTTGACATTGTTCCACTCTATATCTACATCATGTTCGTATGCTCTAGTTGCCAGAGAGGTGTTTAACAAACCTTTTTTTATATCATTTTTGTGTTCTTTGATATGCGTTTTTAAGGACCTAACAGTTGATCCAATATATATCTCATTTCTTAACAAGTCCTTATTTTTTAAAGGTATTTTATAAACCCCCGATCTACTCCCCATATTGATCCTTGGTTTGTCATTACGCAATAAGCTAAAAACTACATTTTTCCTTTTGAAAACTAGCTTCTTATTAGTAAGTTTTTCAATACATCTACTGCAATTACTTACAAGAGTCGAATATTCTATCTTCTTAAAATAATGCCTTTCTCTGTTCTGTAACTTCAGTGTTTTAGATAAGTTTAAACTTTGTTTAACTTTGTTGGATAGATTCAATAATGTTCTAGAAGAGAAACCGTGTCTTACACCTTCCTTTAAAATTAAGTCTAATTCCTGTTTTTGTTTCAATTTACTAGAGCAGTGTGTAAACACTCTTCTAAACAATGCTCTAAATGCTGCATACTTATAACTAACTGGATCGTGGGAGTCATTTGGTATAAATATTGCTCTGTTGTCTGCTTTCTGTAGACACTTGTGACATTTTCAGCATTCACAATCTCAATGTTTACGTCCAAAAAGTGAACATTATTTCTCACTGACCTAGTCTACGTTAAGTTTCAAACCAAGGTTGTCATTACATAAAGCATCTTTGAACAAGTTTTCTTTTCTTCCACTTTCTATGTAACATTAATATTATTATTTTTAGTATTTTTATTATTGTTTAGTAGCAGTAGAATTTGTAGTAGTAATGTATATAAGGTGTGTAAATATGAAACCGGAATTTTTTAGTAAAAAGTACACATTCATCGTATGATAATGATTTTACGAACTCGTACTGACCCCCGAAAAAGTTCGTAAAATCGAAATTTTGTAAGTGGAAATGGCATTAATTAATATTAAGGACTCTTTGGGACCAATTAAATATATTGGACTCCCGTTTTTATGAACCTCCAATTTACGAACTATATAGTTGTTCCCAAAAATGTTAATTAATGCTATTACCATTAACGAAGTTTTTAAGGGTCGATACGAGTTCGTAAAATCGAGAGTCCGTTGTTTATTAAAAAAATTATTAAATAAAAAATAAAAATAAATTTCTACAAAAGAAACTTTTTGATAAAAATAAATCATAAGTTTTCTTCTTATTATTTTTTAACGTAAACTTAACAAGATTAAATAGTTTTAAGTCCTCTTATATAATAAATTAAGTTAATCTATAATTGAAATAATTTAGATTAAAATAAACTACTTATAATCCTATTAAAATATGTTTGTCGAGTTTATTTATCGAAATTATACATAATGATCTCGAAATTAATTTTATTAAATAAAAAAAAAAAATAAAAAGTTTAAGATGTAATAATGGGAATTTTACGAAATGTTAAGAGAACTTAATTAACTTAATTTTTAATGAAAACTGATTAATACAATATAATTATTTATTTTTCTTTAAGAATTTAATCAATAGAAAGGTTTATAGAAGTTCTGGATTTATTAAAGTCACAGATGTTTGTCTAAATTGGAATGCATACTAATTAGTAGATTCTGAGTAGAAAGTTCGGCATTAAATTGAATCAAAGTAGCTTTCAATTAATCAGTTAACTTAGTTTCTACTACATAATGTTAAGTGATAATGTAATAACAGTTATAAAAATACTTAAATGATATTTTCTTTAGTACATATATACGATATCATTTTCGATAGGAAACATATTATAAAAGTTACGTGATGAGTTTTAGTTTCAGCTTTATATTTACTGAATTTTTAATATAGACTTATGTTTACCTAGAAGTGACGTGTCCAGATTTTGTAAACATCACAAATTTTATCTTAGAAATTAGACTAAAATTAAAAATTTTAAATAATTGAAAATTCTATCGAATAAAGAATTTTAAACAAGTTCGAACAGGCAAAATTTAGGATTGTCTAGGTTTTTAAGTCAAACTCTGCTTCTAACACAAAAAATATTAACAAACAATATTCAGTAATGAAAATTTATTGTAAAAAGAAACGTTTTCGATTCATATTGGATCCTTTTCAGCTTCTCTTCCTCAGCTTCACTAGGAAGCCTCCTCAACTTCAGTTGGAAGCTACCTCAGCTTCATTTAAAAGCCTTCTCAGCTTCACTTGGAAGCCTTCTCAACTTCTCTTCCTCAGCTTCACTTGGAAACCATCAGCTTCATTTAAAAGCCTTCTCAGCTTCACTTGGAAACTTTCTCAGCTTCCGAGAGGCCTCCTCAGCTTCTCTTTCTCAGCTTCCGAGAGGCCTCCTCTGTTTCTCTTCCTCAATATCTCAAGAGAAGCTGAGGAGGATCCATACTGATCGAAAACGTTTCTTTTTTGCAAATAATTTTCACTACTGGATATAGTGCTTGTATGTTAATATTTAGGATTGCTTTTACTTTTAATTTTCAATAAAATTCCAGTAAAAAAGTTAAGATTTTTCATAAAATTTTCATTATTCCGATAATCTAATAAAAATAATTTTTTCTCATAAAGTTGTCTATTGATAAATTAATTACAAAATCTGGAAGATATTTTTTTAGACATTTCGAACTAGAATATTTTATATTTGTGCAATTAATTTAATATTTTAACTGTCGAACTACTCGATGACTTGTTAAGATTCGTAGCTTTTTCGAGTGCACAGATTACATCCAAGTTATTAAAGTTTCTACATTTTTTAATATAACCTAGTTATACTATCAAAAAAAATTATACTTGAAATATGAAAGGTTAAATGTAAAAAAAAAAATAAATAAACGAACTGATGAATCATTTTGCATCGGTATTTCATTTAAATTTAAAAAAAAATTATACTTGAAATATGAAAGGTGTAAAAAAAAAATAAATAAACGAACTGATGAATCATTTTGCATCGGTATTTCATTTAAATTTTCATTAATTTGGACTGTTTTCTAAACCTTTTTTATATCAAAAATAACAAGAGAAATATATTTTAAATAAAAATTTTAAAAGAAATTAACCTGATAAAATTTAAAAATAAGTTTTTATCTTGTAAAAAAATGAGATGCGAGTCTTTTTTTTACCCATTATTGCCAGTTTTTTTTGTTTAATGCATTGTTTAAACTACAATATATCAGTAGAAAATAAGCTTAGTACTCAAACCATCCTACTAAAGAAATAATGTTGTACTGTGCAATAGTTTTTTTTTTTTTTTTTAACAAGAAAGGAAATTACTTGTACAAATCCTTAAACTCATTCATATATAATGTTGTTCTGGTGACAATTGACAAAAGAATTACATTTAACAATTCTCTTTAGAAAACAATCTCGTTATTCATTGATGATTGTTTCAACAATTTTTCTTGCCAACAAAATCTCTCGTTTTGTTATTTAATACAGTTCGAATCGAACTATATAAAGTAAACAACTGTGATGCACGATGAGCATTTATAAAATATGAGCCCATAATGTTTAATAAATTAATTTATCAATCCAAAATAATAATAATTTCCGATATCTCAGGTTGAAATCTTCTATACTTAAGCAGATCAATCAATGTCGAAATGTCTCTCTCCAAAGCTAATGTTTTAATACGAGCGATTGTCCTTTATCGATTATTGTCGGTTTATTCGAAAATTCAGAAAGAACTTCAAAATTGTCACATACGATGAGGTATTTTTGTCACTTATTGTCGTAGATGACATTGATTCGGGTACATTCGGTAAAGTGCAGTCGCATTACTTGTTATTTTCTACTTTTATAAAAAATTATCACTTACTACATTTACTTCTCTGCGTTACTTATATATATATATATATAAAAAGAAACATGTTTTCTGGTAAAGTGCCTAGCAGGAAGTCTAAATATTATATTTTATTTTTTATAGATAAGAAACGAATACAATGTCAAAAAATTGGTCGAGTTTATATTGAATAAGTAGAATCGATCGATATACAAACTTTTCAAGTAAATGGTAAGAAATATTCCTTTATCGAACATTTTTTTTTTTTCATTTATTTGAAAGTTTGTTATTGAAAATATTGCTGTCAAAAATACCAAAAAGAAAAAAAAAAAATACAAAATTCACTATCATAAAACTATTAAAATATAACCTTGGTGATTCTTTTAGAAATTTTGCATAATTATACTTCCTCATCAATCTAATTATTTACGAAGAAAATTAACGTTAATATACTTATATAACAAAAATTAAATGTTATAATTAATTTATACAAGTTAGAAAATTCATTTTTTTTTTTAAGGAAAATTGTTACGACATTCAAAACATTTTTCATAGAAGAAACTTTAGATTTTCATTTGTAGAATATCAGAGAAAATTTATATTTATATAATTATATTAATAGCAATAGCACTTTACGTACGTTAAACCGTTTTTTTCTTTATCACATTAAAGGATATAAAGGCCAATAACTGCCATTAATTTTTCGAGTTATAGCTACTAAAGTAATTTTAGAATAAAAGTACAAAGATAATCTACTTACTTTTCACTCAAACGTTTAACAAAAATTTCGTAACCGCATCTACAACCCCCAATCTTGCCACTGTAACCAGTTTTCTTGCACAGCGTCTCACAGTTTAATGTTTTGGCAAATAATAGGTCAATACTGACCGAAGCCAAAATAATAAATACGAGATAAACACTCGAAATTTTTGTGCTCATGTCTGAAGCTATTTTCAAATGGCTTGTGAACGACATTAGCAACAGTTTGCGCTTTATATACTGAAAAAGTTGCAATCGCAACAAAAGTGTGAATTGCAACGGTGACGTCGAACTGAATAAACCAATAAGAATGTCTGTGTGCGTTACGTGGGTGTGACTATATACAAGTTTCATCGCAGTTTTAGTTTATTTGTTTTAATACAAAAATTAAGCAATTAATCCCACGATATATTTAATAAGAATAATTAAACTTATTAAAATGCAATTATTTTAATATAATCTAAAATTAATAAATTGTTACTTTAATAAATCAAACCGTATTGTAGTTATTAGTTACGATAATTTTATATATATATATATATATATCGGAATTAATTCATTAATTATCCTAAACATACTTAATTTTATGATGTCAATCCTTTCGCTCCTTTACAGAATAATGTTATAAATGTTACAAATAATCTGTGTTAATATTTGAAAATCGTAAGAAAAATGATTACATATAATTAATTATTACAGAGTTTTATAAATAATTAAAATAAAATAAAAAAAAAACATACTTATCTTCTGAGTAGTATCTTCGTTTAGGAAGTATATTTAGCTGAGGACAACAGAGCGGATCTTGTTTTCTATATTCACAATTACAGTATAAATCTACTGGGTCCCTTTTAAAAGAATCATTATATTACTAATTTAATTAAATATTTTTCTGAAATTTATCTGAAAATAATTGTAGAGTGTATAAAGAAGTTTATATTGCATTCAATATCGAATTCATAAATATAAACACAGTAAATCAAATATGTGTAATGTGTTTATAGTTAATTTAAATTAAATAAATAAATAATTAAGTGTTAAAATTTTATTAAAACGACTTTATAATAAATTATTTTAATGCTAGGATTTAGAATAAAAATTTAAATTACTTAGATTGGTCGGGAATTCTTTTTGAAAATATATCAATTCCACAACAGATTCTATCTTGCGGATGAGTAGTACAATCACAGAGCGATTTTCTTTTAATGCTACATAAAATAAAAACATACAAATATTAATAAATAATTCAGAATAATGAATTACTGTATGTTAATAAATTTTTTCATATGAAACTTACTCGTTTGATCTCTTATAAAAAATAGTGTGGGAACAGCGACAACCACCCACTCTTCCTAAGTTACCCATTACTTTGCATACCGTTTTGCAATCAGTTTTCGTCTGAGATTCTACAACGTGATGAAAGAAGAAGAGTGAAAAGAGAATCAGCATCTGTTGAAAAACATCCATGATACGGTCGAGAAGAGATGATCTGATAAATTCGACTCAATATTTATAGTATTTTGCAAACCAATTGCGAGTGATTCGTCAATTAGTTTGTGTAGCAATTCCTTCTTTAAATAGGATTTATATGTTGTGGAATTTATCCCAAGAAAATAAAATATCATTTAACACCGAAACGAGATTTTATTTTATTGATATACAGATATCTTTTAGCATATATTCCTTCATCTTTTAGTTTAATTAATTAGAAGATGCGTTGAAATTTTGATCGATTTTAGAAGTCGTCCGGAATTTTTATCCTTAAAGCTTCTTAAAAATTATAAATCCATAGAATAAATAACTCGGTAAGATAGATTGATTTATTATTTTGAAAATTAGAAATGTTTAAATATTAATATTTAATAAATTTATTTTTGATTCGTGTAACAACATAATATTTTATATGAAAATTCTTTACAGTTTACAACTTAAAAGAATTTTCATATACGATTAATTGTTATTTTCTTATACGATTAAGTGTTATTTTCATATTCGATTAATTGTTATTTTCTTATACGATTAAGTGTTATTTTCATATACGATTAATTATTATTTTTTATACGATTAATTGTTATTTTACAATAATCGATAAATATAAATATTGTCGATAAATATTATCCGATTAATCGTTATTGAAATTGTCAGTTTCTTATACGATTAATTGTTATTTTAATTTGTAAACTTAAAAATAACAATTAATCGTAATAACAAATAACGATTAATAATTTAATCGTATAAGAAATTAATTAAATTATTAATCATAATAACAAATTTACAATTAATAATTTAATCGTATAAGAAAAATGTTATTTTATTAAATGTTATGTTATATTAAAATATAAATTAATGTATTTCATCATTTATTTTACATTTAAAGTTTCTTCTTAATATTTATAAATTTTTTTTATTCATTTTATGAAAGTAATGTATTTTTTATTCCCTCGTTTATTCATTATTTTTTATAATGTATCGATGTTATTAACTTTCCATGTCAAATTTTTTTTATCAACTATCGATTTATTATTATTATTATCATTATTATTATTATTTTTTAATTTTCTACACTTACTAGATTTATTCAATAAAGTTTATAAAGTTTTCTTAATTATTTCAATCTTGTTTCCGGAGTAAGAATATTTTATATAAATTCGATTATTAGTTAATTTATGTATTTTTTGATATTATAAAAATTATCTAATAAATTATTATCTATTTATTATGTGTGCGAATGATAAATTATAAAATTATGTTATTAAAAAATAATAATTTTTACAGGATTAACAGTTTAGTTAAGAGCGACGAATTGATGACACGTCTCTTCCCATTAATCGATTTTACATCTTGAAATTTGAAAATGATAAAAATTAGATAATCGTTATGTCAGTAATAATTAAGCGATTTTGATAATTTTTACTATATTTGATTATCTAATCGAATTTCATCAAAAATCGGATAATATTTACCTGAAATTTGTTTTGACAGACACACACCAGACAGATATTTATATTTTCATGTAAATTTTATTTACTAGAGAATCCCAATAATATACATGAAATTCATTTATCTTTGACAATATTTGTGAGAAATAATGCGAAGTAATGTGTGAATATAATTTCTCTAATTACGTTAGTAATATCGACCTCATAAACATTCGATAGGATTGATTTTCTATCATTTAAAGCAGCAGTTCCTAACGTTTTTTCTCTCGTGTACCCCTTATTAGGGTTTTCCTTCATGAGTATTGCTTCTTTTCACTATCCCCTGGCATCCTTCCACAGGCTGCCCACCCCTGCGGAGGGGTCAGCAGGATTGTGGAGTCTGGTATCGATGGACCGGGCTCGAACCCCAGATAAATATTTTTAAGAAGTGGTCTGGTATCGGTGGATCGGGCTCGAACCCCAGATAAATATTTTTAAGAAGTGGAACCGAGACTCGAACCCGGATCCTCCAGAATGGAAAGCAGAAGCGTTTCCACGCGGCCAATCCGGCAACTCAATCGACCACTAAAATGATAGATGCTTATGATCAAAGTGACAGTTTTGACGAAGAGGGGAAGGACACATACGTAATCGCGCGATATGACTAGTGATAGGCGGGTCTAGTGACAAATTTCACATATATATATTCCTCTTTATAAACTAAAACTCTATAAGCAGAAGTGTTTCCACGCGGCCAATCCGGCAGTTCAATCGAACACTAAAATGATATATCGCTTTCAATCAAAGTGACAGTTTTGACAAAGAGGGGAAGGACACATACGTAATTACGCGATATGACTAGTGGTGGGCGGGTCTAGTGACAAATTTCACATATATATATTCCTCTTTATAAACTAAAACTCTATATTTTGTTTTGTTTTTTTACATTTTAACTCCTTTTTTGTTTACCACCATTACCAATATTATTTTTCGCGTATTCAAGGAAGAATCAACCTATCTAGAGATAGGTTGATAATCTAATATAAAATCTATAATATATCTATCTAATATCTATAATATAAAATAATAACTCTAGATAGGTTAATTCTTCCTTGATCTCTAGATAGGTTGATTCTTCCTTGAAGAGAATGAATGAATGATATAAAAATTATCACTGCTATCTTTCTTATGCTATACCGTATATTATTAGGAGCTATCGGATAGAAATGCTCAGATTTTCATTTATACTCGGTGGCTGTTATTATAATTCGATTTCAATTAAAATCGAATTTGGTAGATAGAATTCAATAAAGAATTTCAATACCAATTTCATAAAAATCCCTCCAATGGAAATCGAATCGACGAACTGTTTCGTGCAGCCAATGGCGAACATAATATTGTAAATATTTTTTTTTCCAAATATTGCGAATGCATCTAAGAATTATCGTTTTCGTATTTAATATCGAATTATATCATGTATAAATATTTAAATAAAATATTTTATTCTTATCAAATATGTTTAAACATATACTTTTTACTTTCTAGACTTTTTATATTCAATATTTATGCATTTATGTATTGCCAAAAGTTAAAAATATAATAAGAAAATATTGGATATGAAAACCGGAATTATGTATCAACTAATAATATATATATATATTTTTTCCTTCTTTGTGACTATGTAAAAATCGAAGTTTGATTATTGAAAACTCTCTTATGTGCTTATCGAGAATTTAATAGCACATTCAATCAATACTTTACTCGTTCGATATAATATCCAAAGAAATATGAAATACATCTGGTGTATTAAAGCTATTTATTCTGAACAGCTTCACTTCTATGGTTGAATTGATTGAATGGAGCGTTTCGAGGCATTTCAACAAAAATCTCTTTTTATAACAGACTAATAACGTTCAGCTTGTAGCAACAGAAAGGAGAAAAACAAGAAATATATTTTCTGATTTAGAA
Source organism: Olivierus martensii (assembly GCA_000484575.1). Classification (NCBI taxonomy): domain Eukaryota; kingdom Metazoa; phylum Arthropoda; class Arachnida; order Scorpiones; family Buthidae; genus Olivierus; species Olivierus martensii. The sequence continues at coordinate 30,321 of AYEL01073766.1, forward strand.
ACGAGAATGGTGTCTCACACACAAAGTTTAATGTAATATTTTTTTGTTTTCTTTTTATACGCATTTAAATGAGTTAACAAAATAATAAATCAAAATTTGTATAACGTCGAAATTTAAATCTTTTCTAATCCTAAATTACTGTAACATGAATTTGTTTTTTTTTACCAATTTATTGAGATTTATTATCAAAAATTCAGAACTAAATAAGTTTATGGGGAAAATAAGAAATATTTATAACTAACTATATAAGTTTAATTATAATAAATAAATCATAATTTAAACTATTCTTAAACAACGGGATCAAAAAGCAAAGAATAGTTTTGTATTATTATAAAAAAATCGTGAAAAATTTTTAATATAACTTTTTGGGATACAATTATGCTAAAATAATGAAAAAAAAAATTCATAATTTTTAGCATAATTAAGTTTTATAACTATTAGTTATATTAAATCAAAATCAGCCAAATTAATATAACTGATTTGGCTGTAAGTATTTGGTTTAACATAGTTAATAGTTATATAACTTAATTATGCTAAAAGTTATGATTTTTTCATTATTTTCGCATAATTGTATCTCAAAAAATCAAATTAATATAGTTAATTTTGTGTTTAACAGGATTAATATTTGGCTTAACTTGATGTTAGTCCACTAGTTAGTTTAGAGCAGTGGTTCCCAACGTGGGGCGCATGCCCCACAGGTGAACAATTTGATTTTTCAGGGGGGCAATTCAAGAATGAGTTATCATCAGTGAATTTTTTGCATTTCTTATGGTTCTAGGAGCCTCATATACAGTATATGAATATATGTTGCGATATACACATTTTTAAAATTAAAACCAGAATGTGCACGGTAGTTTTGAAACTTTACTGTTTTTTCTATCACTTCATATTATTATTATTATTATTTTTTAACAATTTCTTAGTAATTTCTTTCTTAGTACTTCAACTGTTCTTTCGTTCTTTTATTTTTTCTTTCATGGGTGCCAGTTAATGATTTTTTTAAGGTTCTTCCACCTGAATAGGAATTCACTTTTTGAATAATAAAAATTATATGTCACAGGGGGACATCAGGATTTTAGAGATGCTTAGTGGGGCAAGGTCAAAAAAAGGTTGGGAACCACTGGTTTAGATTATATTACAGTCAAACCCCGATGAGACGCCACCATCCGTTCGGGACGATTTTGGCGGCTAATCGGGGTTGGCGGTTTATCGAAAACACGTGTAGTATAGAAATGAAAATGAGCTCCGAATTTATTAAATTTAATAAAATACAGAATATTTATATTTAACATCCAAACTTAACATTTCTAAAAAACTATATTTTCGTATAGTATACGTACCATATATATACAGTACTATATATTGATAGAAAACATGTCCATCTGCTGTTCTGATCCTCTATTTTGAGTTCTCTGTAAAACACAATATACACAGCTTAGTGTACAGTATCCTTATTTGCTCGGTATGCAATGAACGATGGAAACGATCTTGTTACTACGATCTTAAATTTTCTACAACTTAGGTGTGAACAAGCTTAAAGAGAAACATGATTAACAGTTAAATTCAAACTCCTTGGCAAGAACACTTTCATGATGATGTAATTATACATTTCGATGCAAATATATTATTACTGTATATATAATATATAAATCCATAAATTGCATAAGTATCAATACCTGTGCGCGACACCATCTTGAAAGAGAAAATGTCTTGCGCGATACTTTCAAAATATAAAATTACCAATTCTTGTTATAGAAAAGCGATTTCGTTATATGAATTCGTGTTATAGGAGAGCACGTTATACGGGTGTTTAATTTAATACATATTGAAGGTGTCGCGCAAGAATTATATTCAAACTCCTTGGAAAGAATACTTTCAAGATGATGTAATTATACATCTTGATGCAAATATATTATATTAACGTATATATAATATATAAATCCATAAATTGCATAAGTAACTTATTGATTTCAGCATAAAATCATAACCCACATAATCGTAAGAATAATTCCTGGCATATTTTTGGCTTTTAAAACAAGGTGTAAATCAGGGGTGGGCAACCTTTTTTTTGTAGGGGGCCGTATAGAAAAATTTGTGGGCCACGGGCCAAAACAAAAACAATTGATAATAATAGAATTTATTTAAAAAAGAGAAGGTACAGATATGTAAGTATACATAGCGTTCTAGATATAATAAAATAATGTGGCCCGCGGGCCGGAGGTTGACCACTCCTAGTGTAAACCATAGCAGGTTTTCGTCATTACGATGATGATCATGTGACGTTTTATTTCTCGTTCAATATGGCAACCGTACATGGTTCGTTTACCAATTCTAAGGTAAATTTTTCGAAATATCTTCTAATCGGTGCCGCTTTTTTACCAATTCCGAGGTAAATTTTTCGAAATATCTTCTAATCGGTGCTGCTTTCGTCCATGGTTCTATTATAATTTTTGACTTAGTTTGATGAGATCTATCGAATGGTATCACATTTGGCAATTCTGTGATCTTTCGTCCATGGTTCTATTATAATTTTTGACCAGTTTGATGAGATCTCAATTCCGTGAAAAGCAGAATCCACCCAATTTAATAATTTAAATTTAAAAAATCTTATTTTGTCGTCCAGAGGTATACGTTTGGACGAAAAAAACAGCAAATGCTTCTTATAATATCCGTTGATTGTAATTACAACCAAACGATGTTTATTTTGTTTCCATGACAACTTTCACAACTTTTCCGTCGGGTTATACGAATCCGCTTTTTCGGAGTCCGTGTTATATGGGCGCTACTTGCATATAATATTTCTTAAAATTTAGTTACCTGTATTCTGTTTTGATTTTTTTCTTTATTAATACAAAAACCTACTTTAAAACAAGTTAATTAACACTCTGCGCACAATAAAATTATATTCGAAACTAATGCACATCTCATTAACAATATGAGATCAGTACGAGACAAGTTTAAATTTGCATAAAATCATCTGATAATGTATGTCTCGTATAACGCGGAACGCATCCCCCGCGTTATACGGGAATCCGTTATTTATAACTTCTTTGAAAGTACTTATTTGTCATTTAAAAAAATATTACAGATATACAGTACTGTATTTATAAATTTAAAAAATATATTTACTAACATTTCAAAAGAACTAATATCCAAACAATAATAAAACTTTAGATGAAAATAATAACAAATAGAAATTCTTTTTAAGGAGTTATAGCTTCATATTAAAAATATATTATTTTTTAAGTTTTATAAAATTTGATTTTTATATCTCAAATTAAAATCTTTTAGTAAATTTCAGTTACCTTTATAATATTATAGAGAAAAGTATGGAGTTTCCTTTTTTTAATGAAAAAAAAAAAAGATGATTTAAAATTCTGTCTGCTAGATTTTCATAATTTATTTAAAATTCATCAACATATTCCATATAAAAAATACTAATCAGTTCAAGTGTTAATAAATGCCGCAATATTATTTTGGCACAAATATTAATTGTTATATCAAAAGAAAATACAGGTAGGCCTCGATTAGTGCGACTTATAAAAAAATGATACCGTTTTTTACTTACTTGTTAGTGCGAGCAAATATTCGATTAATGCGAGTTGTAAGCATAGACCTGTCTTACTAACAAATGTCCGTCCCCTTTTATGATGTCAATTAACAAACAGTTACTGCGAGCAAATATTCGATTAATGCGAGTTGTAAGCATAGACCAGTCTTTACGAGCAAATATTCGATTAATGCGAGTTGTAAGCATAGACCAGTCTTAGTAATAAGGGTCTGTCCCCTTTTAAGTTGTAAGCATAGACCAGTCTTACTAACAAATGTCCATCCCCTTTTACGATGTCAATTAACAAATTAATGTTAATTTTCGGTTAGTAAAACCGGACAAGATCAATTAACAAATTAATGTTAATTTTCGTTTAGTAAAACCAGACGAGGAGCAGTCAAAGAACAGTCACTTGGCTTTGAAGGGCAGTAAAACTGGACGAGGAGCAGTCCAAGAACAGTCACTTGGCTTTCAATCTTTTATGATGTCAATTAACAAATTAATGTTAATTTTCGGTTAGTACCATTTTATGATGTCAATTAACAAATTAATGTTAATTTTCAGTTAGTAAAACTGGAAGAGGAGCATTCCAAGAACAGTCACTTGGCTTTGAAGGGGTGAAATATCAGAAAGATGAGCTTTTTTGCCGTTAGCTATTAGCATTACTATTATTCAGCTTTGTTAAGTAAAACACCAGAAAGATGGGCTTTTTGACGTTAGCTATTTAACATTACTATTATTCAGCTTTGTTATCGTAAAGATTTTTGATTGAAAAATTGATTTTTATTTTGGTTTCAATTTGGCGGTTGGCGATTTGATGATGGTATGAGACGCAATTCCTGATAAGTTATTATTTTAGATAATGAACAACGATGTAAAATATGAAAATAAATATTTCTTAAGTGATGAACAACGATGTAAAATATGAAAATAAATATTTCTTAAACAATTTTAGTATTGTGGTTATTCATCGTGAGGTTAGCTAATGGCCGGAATCTCGGGTATTCTTCATGAGGTTGGCTATTGTCTGGAATCTCACAAAGCAAGAACCAATTACCATATTTTACATATAGTTAATGCTTCGAACTATTGTCTGGAAGCACACAAAGCAAGAACCAATTACCATATTTTACATATAGTTAATGCTTCGAATAGTGCGAAAAATTCGTGGGACCCATTACTCGCACTAATCGAAACCTACCTGTATCTTGATAATATCCAACATAAACATAATTACAGTCAAACCCCGATAAGACGCCCCCGTTAAGCCACCACACTCGCTGATCACCAAGAAATTTGGAGGATCGGATCTTCCCTAAGTTAATGGAATAGGCAAACCCCGATATGACGCCATCTGCCAATAGAAATGTCTAAACAAATATTCTATTGCATTTGACCTCGTTAATTCGCCAGGGGCATATAAGGTGACTTACATCTCGAAGTTCATCAGTGGTGTATACAGTATTAAAAGCTCTCTGGATTCATTTGAAACCAGCGGGTGGGAGAGATGGAGTTAATTCTTGCGCGACACCTTCAAGATGTATTATAATAAACTCCCGTATAACGTGCTCTCCTATAACACGAATTCATATAATGAAATCGCTCTTCTATAACACGAATTCATGCAATTTTACATCTTGAAAGTGTCGCGCAAGACATTGTCCCTTTCAAGATGGCGTCGCTCACAGGTATCGATACTTCGTTGTGATAAGTACTTTTTCATATAGGTACTTATCGGTTCCGTTTTCGCGATTCATTTATAATATACCGTTTTAATACTAGTAATATGACTAAAAATATTATGCAAGAATCTCGGATTCTGTGAAAAACAGAATCTTGCTATTACATTTAATATAAATTAAATTTTAAAATTTATAAATTAAACACCAAGTCAAAAGGTAAGTTAAATGTTAAATTTATACTACGCGTTATACGGGACTATTTATAGCGTTGTATGAATACTAGTCGCAATTTTTTCGTCGCGTTATAGGAATTCGCATTATAAGAAAGTTTACTGTATATAATATTTATAAACATTTAAGAATTTTGTTTAAACGTGATTTATTATGATTAATTAAATCACAATAAATCATATTTAAAAGAAACTGAAAATTTGTGTTCGTTTTATTGTTGTAGTTTAAATGAGAGAAAATGCATTCTTTAATTGTTTTAAATATATTTTATTTTCTAAAAATAAATAATTTTTTAATTTCTTGACAGTTACGATTATTTATATTTTAAAGAACAGCATTTAGGCAAAAAAATAACTCTACTTGTATTAAATAAAGTATTTTTCAACAGCTTTTACTTGATGAAAAATGTGTTTAATCAATTCGCTATATTTTCTATAAATGACAACAATAAATTTATTCTATTTATACTCCCTTCCACTCATTTACGGAAAGTTTGCAGTAAGAAAAAGGTTCGGGTCACAAAAGCGAACAGACGTTTCATTAAAGAAGAAAATTGTTTCACGAATGCGTGCGACCATTGCGCGAAATGGAGAAGCGCTTCCACCTTTCCGACGACCCGTTGCAGACGTCAATTTTACATTTTCAGCCTGTATAATCCGTGATATGGCACTCTATTTTAACAACGACAGCTGTAATATACGATACCACGTATACAGGCAAGATATCATGGACGTATTTTTGAACATCGCCAAGCATACTGTCACAGATATCAAAAACGGCAGCAAATTGTTTCACGATAGCGCGCGATCGTTGCGAGAAACCGAGGAGCGCTTCCGCCTTTCCGAGGACGCGTTGCAGAAAAGGGAGGGCAAATTTACATTTGCTAGACGTCCGTTGCACTACAATGTGCGCACATTTCTCTTTTGCAAATACAAATTGCAAACGTTACACGCAATGTAATAACAACACACATTTGCCTTCTTTTACAGTATGCTTTACTGAAACGGTATTTTTCCGAAAACATGAAAACGTACACAATAATATGTTTAGACAGACAACAAAATGCATGTAATTACATGTCAGAAGTAAACGTACGCAGACAAAATATGCTGGAGAAATTTGCGGATATAATTATGAAAACGCTTGCCTGTTATATGCTTTTTGTACATACTCCCTCATGTGCTGGTAAAAATTCTCAAAGTTAAGGTCGGAGTTCATCGCTGCAAAAATAGAATCGACACATGAAATCAATTGACTAGTTGTGGTCGGTTTCGGCGAAACTTTGTGCAGTCTACTTTTGAATGCGGAGAAACATTCCTCGATAGGGTTCAATTGAGGAGAATAGGGCGGTAAAAATTTATATCTTATTTCTTCTTCTTCCAGGAATGCTGTAACGTTTTGGGAATGATGGAATTTAGCGTTATCCATAATAAGGTACGAATTAGGAAACGTTTGGGCAATGTCATAGCTGCATTGGCGCAAGAATTCCAGAAAGGAATTAGCATTATATGCGCCTAATATAGATCTATATTTGAAAATCCCAACATTGGATAGAATAGCAATTATGCTTATGTTTCGGCCTCTGTTGGCTGGACACACAACAACTGGGCGAATTCCTTCAGGAGAGTAGCCGTAACGCCTCTGTGTGTGCAGATTAATGCCGGTTTCGTCTAGATATAACAGACAACCATTAGCGATGTTTATTATTACACGTGCAAAACAGGCTCTCTCATCCACAACACGTGGCTCGGTGGACTCAGCCTGTATCCTTTTCAGACGTTTACGTGTAAGCTTTGCCTCTTTTAGGTATCTGCATATACTTGCTTTGCTTCTGAATATCTGCTTTTCTTCTAATTTCTTTTGTATTCCTTCAAGTGTCAAGGAGTTATCAGACTGAACAATTTCGTTTAGATAAGCATATATGTGGTCTTTGCTTGTCCTATGCCTTCCTTTTGCCTTCACGAAATCTTCCTCTCTAATTTTGTCTATATTCCCACCGCATTCCTCGAATTTTTGTATATTTTTATACACAACACTTTTGCTGACGTTTAATTTTCTCGCAATTTCTTTCGGTTTCTCGTCATTCAAGTACAACGTTATAATAACTTTAATTTTCTCAAATGAGACTACTGATTTCCTTGCATATGTAACCGTCGCCTCAGAATCGACGCTTGAAACAGACGACATCGTTACCAATGATATGTTCAACACAGCTAATTCCTGGCCTTCATCGTGGAAAGCTACCTCTTTTAACTACCTCACGGTAGCTAATCGCGCGTGTTTGCAAATTTGGCTATTTAGCATGAGGCAATGACATACTAGGGATCTGGAACTAGGTATATTACATTGCGTGTAACGTTTGCAATTTGTATTTGCAAAAGAGAAATGTGCGCACATTGTAGTGCAACGGACGTCTAGCAAATGTAAATTTGCCCTCCCTTTTCTGCAACGCGTCCTCGGAAAGGCGGAAGCGCTCCTCGGTTTCTCGCAACGATCGCGCGCTATCGTGAAACAATTTGCTGCCGTTTTTGATATCTGTGACAGTATGCTTGGCGATGTTCAAAAATACGTCCATGATAGCTTGCCTGTATACGTGGTATCGTATATTACAGCTGTCGTTGTTAAAATAGAGTACCATATTACGGATTATACAGGCTGAAAATGTAAAATTGACGTCTGCAACAGGTCGTCGGAAAGGTGTAAGCGCTTCTCCATTTGAAGCAACGGTCGCACGCATTCGTGAAACAATTTTCTTCTTTAATGAAACATCTGTTCGCTTTTGTGACCCGAACCTTTTCCTGGCTGCAAACTTTCCGTAAATGAGTGGAAGGAGTGTAATGTGTTTAGATAATAATATTTTTATAGATGAGTATGTTTATATATTGTATATATAGATAGAGATATATATAGATATAGATGAGTGTCTTTTTATAGATGAGTGTTTCATGTTTCACAGATGATTGTATATTGTATGGCTTTACGAAAATAAGCCATAAATTATCTGAGAATAATGTTTGAGAATACTCTTAAAAATTAAAAAAGTGATTTATCTAGATATTGGTTATTTAAACAAAGAATATATTGAATCACTTTACAGTATTTTTCATAAATACAGATTAGAAGAGACGATACTATATTTTGCTAACAAACATAGTATACATACAAAATAATTTTTTTTCTTTTTATACTATACTTGAATAATTTTTAATTGAATCTATGTAAAAGAAAAAAAAATTGTTTTATACAGGAAAATTCACGTAATAATAAACTACCGTATACAGTATTGTTTGGGAGCATCTATAAAATACATCACGTTGTTACGGAGTGTAATAGATTTGTTACATCCTTGGTTACAATAAATGATGTAGAAGAGGATGGCAATCATGTAAATTGTGACGTCAAGTTGTAGAAATGGTTAGAGTTTTACAACTGTATGACGAAAATTGTTTTTTTTTTTATAAAATAAAATATATCTACTGTAGTTGTAAGATATCTATATCCACATGTTTGAAGGCTATTTAGAAGTTAAAGAAAAAAGTGTAACAAAGCGTCAGCGTAAAATAATTCCTATTTTCTACTATTTCATATATTTTCTTATTTTTACGTTAAAATGGGAGAAAAAATTTTTAGTAGAAGGGGGGAAAGATCTTTATATATTTAACATCACGGTCAGAGATCAAACTTGGTGTGACGAAAAATAACAAAGTGAGAAGTGAAGTTAAAAAGTGTTTGGAATAGCGTAACGTAGTTTGCAGATGATAATCTTAGATATATACATATAATTTTGTAAGATGAACTACGTTTGTCAAACTCGTGGCCTCCACTGCCATATTTTTAACAATCACGTAATTTGGATATTTTAACTACTATATATATTGGCTAATTCATAAAAGCAATAATACAATAAAATCTCGTTAATTCCAAAAATAAATTAAATAAACTTAATTCTGTCCATTTCCTTTACTTGTATAACGTACTTAAATTTTTCAAATTTTATACTCCTAGAATTATTGTTGTAAAGTAAACAAGTGGGAGTGCTATCGATTTGAATGTTTAATATACATCCTCTCAATATTATCTTTTAAGCAGCTCTTAATAAGAATTGAGTTTGATGCAGCTGTTATAATTGTTGAATTGCTGTTTGTTATTGTTAAATTAAACAATAAAGGCAGTGACATACTGAACGCGACGCGAAGCGAAGCATAAGAAAGCAACTTCGCGCGGTAACGCGCTGACAGTGTGTCTTGGACTAGCTTTTCTCGTGCGGCTGCTCGCGTTAATGCGTGTAACAGCGCGAAAGGAGATGAAAAAGTTGAACTTTGACCAATCAGCACGCGCGAACAATACGATGCGGCAAGACGAGAAGGAAGCAATCAATAGAAACGAATGTTTCATATACTTGGAAAATGGCCAAAATTCAACCGTGTGATTGGGATTCAGATATAGAATTTGTTTTAGAAGTACAAAAAAGACCATATCTATATCACATGAGATTAAAAGGATACCGAAAATATACGATCACTTCTTTCTAATTACAAATCAACCACACTCCGCAAACGACATCTATCGGTAAATCCATGAAACATGGGAAGTAACTCGACTGCAATATAGACAGGCTGCGGCACAATGCACATCTATCGGTAAATCCATGAAACAGGGGAAGTAACTCGACTGCAATATAGACAGGCTGCGGCACAATGCAACGCGAAGCGAAGGATGCAAATTTTTCTGTCATTTTTGCTTCGCTCTGCCTCGCTTCGCGTCGCATTCAGTGTGTCACGGCCTTAATTATTTTGTTTTAAACAAATAAAATTAAACAAAATAATTATTGTTTAATTTTATTTGTTTTAAATCAAATATTTACTTATCAGGTTTGAGTCTTTGTTTTATGTGTTACTTTTACTTTTGTATAATTATTATGTATAAAAAATTTTCATGCTTAAGGGACAATCACTTAAGTATGAAAATTTTATATATTAATATCGTAATATTTTAACTAAAATTTCTATCTGATAATTAAATTAATGTAATCAAATACTGTATTATATATTATTATTTTCAAATTTTTAAATTAATTAAACGTATACTACTGATAAATGCTAAAGATATGTATAGTTACAAGACTAGAATTCTTACTTGAAATTTAGCGCAAGAATTGATATTTATAGTAATATATGACTAAGAATACCATATTATTGAGATCAGAATCATATTATTATTTTAAATAGAAAGTGGAACCAAAATTAGAGGATATATGAAGTATGACTTGCAATATACAATATCAGGAACATCAGTTTATATATACATTTATTATATATATTACTACTCGGCCGGATAGCCACGTAGTAAACCACTCTGGAGGATCCCGGTTCAAATCCGGGTCCCATACCTTCCCTTTTTCTAGGAGAGGTCCAGGCTCGGCGTTGAACCCTTCCTTCAACTTTCCGGTTGACCCCATCATACGTGTTGGTCAGACTATGATGAGCTCTACAAGTGGCCGTCGCCATATAAACTACACTAACTTAAATTTTATATAACTACTCTATTATATAAAAAAATATGATTGCATTAAAAAATTGTTATGTGCATCTTACTGTATTAAATAATTTAAATTTTAATAATTTTATTATCACTAATAATAATAATTTTATTAATTACATCACCAATTTTACATATACTGGAACAGACGGGGATTTCATAGCCCAATTTATTAATTGAATAAAATTAGAAGTTTAATAATAATAAATAAATAATCATTTAAAAACGTTTTTTTGTCAACAGATGAGGCCACTTTCCACTCAGTAAGAGCTAAGTGGCGGGGCGAAACAAGCCCTTCCACAGGCTGCCCACCCCTGTTGAGGGGTCAGCCGGATTGTGGAGGACGGGGATCGACGGGCCGGGCCCGGACCCCATGATAAATATTTTCAAGTGGTGGGACCCGAGATTCGAACCCGGGTCCTCCAGAGTGGAAAGCTGAAGCGTTTCCACGCGGCTAGTTTGGCTGACTTTAAAAACGGTTAATTATATCATATAAATAATAAAATAATAATTATTCAGATAAAATTTTACTAAATGTCAAAAATATATTCGTTCTTTATGAACACTGTACGATATTTATTATATCCATACTTCTTGGGGGTATGGGAACCAAATGCTAGGGGTATGGGATTCGATCTCTAAAACACAGTTAATTCAAGCTGTTGACATATTTGGAAGTCATACTGGCAATTAATATAAGGAATGGTGATGATTATTTCGACAGTCAAGTGAAGTGGTATGGGGACAGTATTGGTCAATCCTGGGGGTCTGAAGTCATGAAAAGATTAAGAACCGCTGATATATATGATGATCAGATGCGCAGAACATCATTTTGTATTCTAAACAAGGTTCTAAATTGATTTTGTATTCTAAAGAAGATTTTGTATTCTAAACAAGGTTCAGAACAAGATTTTGTATTCTAAACAAGGTTCTAAATTGGCAAAGAGTTGCAATTTTAACTCGTTCTCGAAAAACTGCATGATTAGTCTCCAAACAAAACAAATCGCATTGAATGTTCATTCGAAATTGAAAAGTGAAAACCCAGAGGCAGCGATTACATGAAAATAAACACCGTTCTTATAGACGTTGTTATCTTTTACATTGTAATCGACTATTCCGTGCGCATTAATATCTTCACAAAGTTGGTAATACGCCGCTCCCATAAACTCAATACTGACTTCCGATGCTGTCGTCAAGTAATAGTTCCTATATTTACTCAAATGGAGATATTTTTCTCCAAACTAGCTAGGAATTCAATTAACATACGCTTTTCGATAAAGCTATCACTTTTATTATAATTAGAAAAAATGATTGATATATACTTAACTTGGGTATTAATTTTTATTGAGAACAGAGACTGAAAACTCTATTAAATTTTAAAATACTGGTTACTAGATTTAATTTCACTGAGTTTGTTCTTTTAATCATAATTTCCTACACTTATTTTTTGCGATTATCTTTTCTTCAGTTTTAATCAGTAAATATGAACATCATTCAATGAAATTCAATAAAATTTTATCATCTGTACAAACAATATTTTCAATAAGATACTGATGAAATATTTAAGAAAATTTTTTTATAATAATTAAATAAGTAGAAATTATATACTCCATAAAGGAATATAAATTATAATATATAAATTTTTACAAATTA
>AYEL01073767.1:0-30838 GCA_000484575.1 Olivierus martensii
TATATATATTTATATATTTAATGTATTTATAATACCGTATAAAAACATTATTCTAAAATATTTTCGATTATTATAGAATAAATTGATTATAATATATATATTTTAAGAAATTTTATGGATTAGATAAAATAAAGAAATGATGAAAAGTTATAATTTGACAGTTTAATGAAAATTTTCTCATAATTTAAAACACTAAACATAAGATATATATAAAGAACACTTCAACAGAACTTTAGGAAATATTTATCTCGTGCTAAAATTGAATATTATGAAAGAAGTGATAACATTATATAAATTTGCAATACAGTATTTTTGGGAAAAATAAATCCTTCAGATAAAAAGTATAAATTAATTTTGAAATAAAGTTACATAAGTGTATGAATAGTTATGATTATACTATACATTGTATCATATACGACTTACGACTTTTAGATATACATGGTGAAGAAAAACTTCGATCGTAATATTTTGTGTACTGATAGGGGACCTCGAAACAAGTCGAAAATATCTAATTAACATATGGTTTAAATGGCACCGTTTTCGAGTTATAACATCTTTTAAACGGAGCCTCAAATAAATAAAAAAAACTCGATTGGACTTTTTCACAAAATTCACACAGAATTTTATCCTCTACAAGTCTGTAAATTTTTGAATTGCCCTATATATTTTTCATTTTTAAACATTTTTATTATCCTAAATCTTTGTAATACACAAATTAAATTGAAAGCCTTTATAAATAGAACTCGAACAACGCGGTTTTGCATAGCGCGGATGCTTCTTGGAACTAATTAACCGCGCTATACAAGGTATTCCTGTATTTTTATTTTGTAAAAATTCTGATTTACATACAGAATTCTAAGAAGAGAATATCTTATTCAATAAATATGAATTTTTACGAAATAAAGCAAAAATGCAATACGATAGAGATAAATCGTTCAAATAAATCGATAATTTTATTATCAACTAATACTATTAAATAACAGTATTGATTTAATTATACAGTGGAATCCCATGCAACACGGGGAAACATTCCGCGTTATAGAAAATCGCTTTATACGAGACACTCATTATCAAACAATTTTATGCAAATTTAAATTTTTTTCTGAGTTCCAGCACTGATAGCGTATTGCTAATGAGATTGGCATCAGTTTCAAATATAATTTTATTGTGTACTTGTTTTAAAGAAGATTTCTTTTTAATAAAGTAAAAACAAAATAGAATTACAGGTAACTAAATTTTAAAAAATATTACATACAAGTAGACCCCGTATAACACGTACTCGAAAACGCGGATTCGTATAACCTGATGGAGAAGTTGTTAAAGTTCTCATGGGAAAGAAATAAACATCGTTTGGTTTTTATTAATGGATAAGTAACGTTAAAAAAACATTTATCTTACGCGTTATACGGTATTGTTTATAGCAATTTTTTCGTCGCTTATAGGGAAGCGTGTTATACGGGAGTTTACTGTATTAAATTTATTTATGGAGCTTATTCAAAATGGATAAAATTCGAGAGTTTGAAATTATCTGATCTCGAATAGAATATAGATTAATCCATATCATATCAAAATTTTTGGATATATCAATTCAAAATACTTAATGTATCGTTCTAATGTATACAGTAGGCCTACAACAAAATTTGATATCTATCGCTAATGGATTTTAAGAAATTAAATATATTAAAACAAATAAAAAAAATAAAACATACCAAAAAAATAAGGATTTAGTAATAACATATGATTGTGACCTTTCTTACAAATCATTTATATTGGAAATTAAAAAGCAAATTTAAAGAACTACTCTGTTTTAAGATATTTTAATTATACAAGGGATCAAAAGATAATTAAGATCTGAATGCATGTTTTCATCATCATATCGCATATTACTCGTGGCCTAGTAATCTATGGAAGTGTATCGATTGCTAAATTTTATTCATTAAATAAAACTTTATTACTCGTAATAAAACAAAGAATATCTGGCTATCCTACTATCAACAAGAATGATTTATTGCAAATATTGTGAGATCAGTACAACATTAGTCCATTTCTTTCTTCTTTCCTTTCATTATCTCCTATTCCTCTTCTTCTTTATATTCTTTCGTTTTTTCCCTATTTATCCTCTTTCTCTGCAGAATGAAGTGAAAAATTATAAAGTAATTAATATACACTCCTTGCATTATCTATGATAAACATACCAAATACAGAATTAAGATCATGTTGAAGAAAATAGGTTCAGAAATTTCGACAAACATCACATGGTTTACGGAAAAGTAGCTCCCTGCCTCTCGCCCCCCAGCACATTTCGCTCCCCAGAACATTTCGCCCCTAGCACTTTTCGTCCCCAGCACATTTCGCCCCCTGTAGATAATGAATAGGTTACAAAATGTAAATAATATACCAAGTAATGATTCTAATTTATTTTGGTTTAATATAACAAATGCATATTATTATTGTTTAAAACTCAAATTTGTATGCAATGACTCTAAGGTAATCAATCAGAATATGATTTTGAAAAACTTCGATTATTCTTATGCTATGCGTTAGTTTATTCTGCATTTTAAGTTAGGAGATAAACTAAAAACCGAACTATTGTTGTCTAAGAACGTCAATTCGTTAAAACGTAATGAATCGACGATTTTAGGTTGTCCATATAATAGACCAATCTTTTGATAGGCCGCTTGCAAACTCGATATTTTCAAAAAGTTACCACTTATAAATTAAATTAAATTTAACCTAATGGTTCTAACGATTCTGCAAATGCAGAGTCCGGCCTGAGCTCAGGTATTTTACTCTTTCCTATAATAAATATATTAAATTAGGCCAATTTATCCATAACTAATGTGTAACCGACCAAACAAAAAAAAAAAAAAAAAAAAAAAAAAAAAAAAAAAAAAAAAAAAAAAAAAAAAAAAAAAACGAAAAGCGTTACACTTAAATAGCGAAAACCAATATTAGAAATTTTTATAAAATTGAATAAATTCTCAAAGTTTAAATAATAAAATATAAATTTATTTGACTGAACTACTTACACACTGTACTGAGTCGATAATTTTTTTTTTAAATATCTAATTTTTTCATTCGTACCTTATTTTATTCATGACTCGCCACTATCAAAAAATGTCAAACATTTCGTTTGGATGGCTAAGGTTTCATATAGAAAATCGTGATTTCTCCGATCTCACATAATAAACGAAAAGTTATGAAAGAACTTAATTAACTGTAAAATTATCAAGAAATTTAAATGAAAATTAAGCGAGATTTCCCTTTTTTAATTTTTGCTAATTAATTAGGTTTAATTTGTGAACAGTCGCAGACCATTAACATCGAATATCCATTAAAGGGGCTGGGATTTCAATAAAAATTCGAGAGTTGACTATATTTGCAATTTTGTGGCCTATTCATTATCTACAGGGGGCGAAATGTGCTGGGGACGAAAAGTGCTGGGGGCGAAGAGTGCTAGGGGCGAAATGTGCTGGGGAGAATTGTGCTGGGGCGAATTGTCGGAGGCGAAATGCAGGGAGAGACTTTTCCGGACCACACATCACATGTACAAGGTAAAATTGCTATGATTAAAAGTATTAAGATAAATTTTGTAAAAATTAGAGAATCATTCCATGAATTCAATTTATTTTAAATATTAAAAAATAATTAAATAATAAAGAACAGTTTAATAGTAATAAAACGTGTTACATTCACAACAAATTGTATCATTTCGATACAATCCAGTAGTTTTTAAATAGAAGCAATGAAAAAGGGCCAGTAGTTTTTAAATAGAAGCAATGAAAAAGGGATAATTGTATAATAATATAGACTTTACTTTTAACTGTTAAATAACTTTACGTAATATACTTATTCACAACAAATTGTATCATTTCGATACAATTTGTTGCCAGTAGTTTTTAAATAGAAGCAATGAAAAAGGGCTAATTGTATAATAATATAGACTTTACTTTTAACTGTTAAATAACTTTACGTAATATACTTAGGCTGTATTAACTACGGTGGATTAATTCTCAGATCAAGATCACTCTTATTTTTCGTTTCGCAGCAAAAAAATTTCGTGAATTAATCTCCAATTGCGAGTGATTTTTTTAACTCAATCTTATTAAGGAGAGGTTAGGGTGAGGCTGTGCAGATGCGAGAGTGAGAAAAGTTTGCCAAAAGTGAGCAAAGGCGAGAAAACAATTTTCTCGCAAAATATAACTCACATAGCTATCGCTAAAATTATCATGCAGTAGCGTGAACTGTATTTGTAAATAAACAAAATGGATAGACATAAACGATTACTCCTAAGAAAAAATTATTGTTAATAAGGTTGTATATTGATGATTTCTCTGTTTTTATGCTCAATTAATCGTTTATACCAAATTTCATGGATAAGGAAATACACAATTAACTTTTCTTTTAAATGAGGTTGTTCTACCTTATTAAAGGCATCCATGTTGAAAATGAAAGATGATAGGATAGGAGATGATCATGATAGGAGAGATTGCGCAGGTGCACAATATAGTGAGAAGCCGAAAGCCGCGAGAAGCATCGAACCGAGTTGGATGTAAGCGAGAAGTTACGTACTTTCTCGCTTGGCTTGCAAGATTTCTCTGCTTTCGCTGGATGTATAGTTGTACCCTACGAAAGCGATAAAGCCAGAAATTTCTTTTGCTGATAAATTCGCGTCTACATAGCGGCACCGTTAAATAACAACTCGAAGTTGGAGATTTATTTTGCATTTTTAACAGAGAAGTTACGTACTTTCTCGCTTGGCTCGCAAGATTTCTCAGCTTTCGCTGGATGTACAGTATAGTTGTACCCTACGAAAGCGATACAGCCAGAAATTTCTTTTGCTGATAAATTCGCATCTACATAGCGGCACCGTTAAATAACAACTCGAAGTTGGAGATTTATTTTGCATTTTTACACCCCTTTCCAATCAGTGAGATTACTAAGGGGAGCTATTTTCCAACCACCTGTTGCCCCTACATCCGTGGAGGGGGCGGATGGTGAAGGACGAGAATCACCAGGCCGGGCCTAGAATCTCGAGAAAACTTTTCAGGAGATGCCAGTCCTGGAACGCGAACCCTGGGTCCTCCTGTGCCAAGGTGTTGGCCAGTCAACAGCTGGATGGCCGACTGATAACGCCAATGCTTTATCATTCGGCCAACACCCATGATGGGGTCACCGAATGGTTGAAGGATGGAGGTTCAATTGACCAAACCCGATTGGCCGCTTCGGCTTTCCACTCTGGAGGACCCGGGTTCGAATCCCGGGTCCCACCCCTTGAAAATATTTATCATGGGGTCCGGGCCCGGCCCGTCGATCCCCATCCTCCACAATCCGGCTGACCCCTCCGCAGGGGTGGGCAGCCTGTGGAAGGGCTTGTTTCGCCCCACCACATAGTATTCTACCTGAATGGAGTGTGGCGTCATCTGTTGACAAAAAAAATGGGCCAGACCCGGATCCCTCTGAAAAACTGGAGGTGTGGGACTCGGATTTGGAATCGGATCCTCCAGTGTGGTAAGCCATATCTTTACCACGCGGCCATCTGGCCAACAGAAATGTAATTAAACTGACGAATCGAAACAGTTTTCTTCAAAATTATTCTAATTTTCCCCCAGGTAAATTTGGTAAGTTATTATTATTTTTAAACTTAATTGAACGGTAGTATTAATTAACTACATATGATCACAATTTGCCAATGTCATGTGTTTTAAAGGGTCACGTTTTTGGAATTATCTCGGAGACAATCTATTAAAAGATTTCACATGATAATTTTTTATTGTTCTGTGTAAAAAATTGCATTTCGGCCTGAAATGGACCTGTCTACATACTTGAAAGTACTCATTGATCTAAACTCACCAGGCCAAACTGCGCTCGCAAACCACACGTAGCTCTTTGGTACTTTCCTGCGTGGGACGCCGATAGCGTTACCACTCGGCCATCTGGCCGCTGTAGTAAGGTATTCATTTTTTTTAATGTTTCCTGTTTAAGCTGTATTAATTTTCTAGCTGGAATATCTAGGTTAAATTCTAAATTTCATAGCGCAGATGTTTTAAGAAGTTACCGAGGAGGACTATATTTTGTCAACAGATGACACCATATTTCATAATAAAAAGATTTCACATGATAATTTTTTATTGTTCTGTGTAAAAAATTGCATTTCGGCCTGAAATGGACCTGTCTACATACTTGAAAGTACTCATTGATCTAAACTCACCAGGCCAAACTGCGCTCGCAAACCACACGTAGCTCTTTGGTACTTTCCTGCGTGGGACGCCGATAGCGTTACCACTCGGCCATCTGGCCGCTGTAGTAAGGTATTCATTTTTTTGAATGTTTCCTGTTTAAGCTGTATTAATTTTATAGCTGGAATATCTAGGTTAAATTCTAAATTTCATACCGCAGATGTTTTAAGAAGTTACCGAGGAGGACTATATTTTGTCAACAGATGACACCATACTCCCTCCATTCTGGAAGAATACTATGTGGCTGGCGAAACAAGCCCTTCCACAGGCTGCCCACCGCTGTGGAGGAGTCAGTCGGATTGTGGAGGACGGAGATCAGCGGGCCGAGCCCGAACCCATGATAAATATTTTCAAGGAGTGGGACCGAGACTCGAACCCCAGTACTCCAGAGTGGAAAGCAGAAGCGTTTCCACGCGGCCAATCCGGCCAGAGCGAGGACTATTGGACATAATTATTAACCCCTATCATAGTTTTTTTGCATATTTTAGGCCCCCTTTCCAATCAGGAAGATTACTAAGGGGGCGGGCCAATTCCAACAACTGGCTGCGCTCTCATCCGTGAATGGGGGCCGGATGGTGAAGGGCGAGGATCACCTGGCTGGGCCCAGTATCCTGAAAAAATTCGGGACCAACGCGTTGCGTGGAACGCCAACACGTTACCACTGGGCCAACCGGCCGCCCCCTATTATAGTTTGATCTTATAATATCTATGAAATTTTTCTTTTGTCGAGCTTCTAAAACATTTAATAACTTGTACAGAACTTCTATTGTTTTGTTACATCCGTGAATGGGAGCCGGATGGTGAAGGGCTAGAATCACCTGGCTGGGCCCAGTATCCTGAAAAAATCCGGGACCAACGCGTTACCACTGGGCCAACCGGCCGCCCCCTATTATAGTTTTGATCTTATAATATCTATGAAATCTTTCTTTTGTCGAGCTTCTAAAACATTAATAACTTGTACAGAACTTCTATTGTTTTGTTTTGAGGGGGTCACCCGTTAGGTTTATAAAGGGTGTAGTTTATCAAATAAGTAAATAAATAAATAAATAATGGGGTTAGTTAACATGTGATAAAATCTGAAGTGGCAGCTGATAGGCCAGATAATCGCGTGGTAAAGCATTCGCTTGTCATCTTGGAGGATCCAGATTCAAATCGGTGGAGTCTCATACGAGTTTTTCAAGAGGGGTTTGGCTCCGGTCGTTGAACCCCATCCTTCAATCTTCCAATTTGACTACCATGGGTGGCTAACACCCATGGTAGTCAAATTGGAAGATTGCCGAGCGGAGCCGTATTTCTATAAAAAATGCTATTTTATATTATAATTCAAGCCACGTCTATTTAGTCTGTCCCTTTATCTTTTACATTCCACTTAAAATATATTGTATATTGGATAAGGTCAAAGGTGAGAAACTTATTTTTTAATGCAATAAATTTACGTAAAACTGCTTACATGGTAATCTTCTAACACTTACCTGGAAGCAATTAAATTTATTTTTTAATTTAATTTTTATATAATCATCACTGCTAATCAAGTTTGAATTATTAAATTATTTAATTATGAAATTTATTTTTAAACATTTTACAATTAGTACTATTTTTAAAATATTCAATGCTTTTAACATATAAAGGAAACTAAAATAAGCTTTTTAAGTTCTTATTCTGAAAGTGTTAAAATCTAATTAGCCTTTTTGCCAATATTTTTAATGGAACACCTTTTAATAAACTTAATTTAATTATTTTCTTAACTTTGAATTTTCTGTCTTTTTGTAATGTTTTTCTATTTTTATTTATTTCAGCTTCCTGTTTTAAGCAGTGGAAGATTTTAAAGAAAGTTTGATGTACCGTATATTCTCGTTTATAAGCCGAGCCGTATATAAACTGACCCCTTTACTTCATTGAAAATCGGTAAAAATGTGATACCTGTGTATAACCCCCAACTTTCAAGTGTTAGAACAATATATCACTCATTGAAATACATTAAATCGATAATTTATTTTATAATTTTAAAAATTTCCGTGATGCAATGCAAAATCAAATGTGGCTAGAGAGCAAGACGCTTCGCGTTCGCGCAATCTGTCATGTTTAGGTCGCGTCGCGTCGCGATCAGATCCCGTCGCGCGTTTCTCTACAATTCGAGTTTATTGAAAATGTTTGTTCGGCAAAAAGATCAACGAAACGTTAAAATTTTCGTCATTTCTGAATCTCAACAAAATTTAAATAATAAAAAATTCAAACTAAAACAAGAAACAGATTCATAAATTTTGTTACAATTGATGGGAGTGGAAAGTATATGCGTCGGAAGTGCAAATTTAATGTCCGAAATCAGCTCAAAAATAATAACGTATTTTCTAAATGATCAGAATTATCTGAAAATGCACAAACTTTCGATCAAAAATATAAGATATCTCTATATTTCATTTAATATTAATTGATGATATGTGCATTAGCGGCAGCCATCTTTATTCGTTAATAAAAATCGATCTACAGTTCACAATCCAAATCTTATTTATGAAGCATCCATTAAATTAATATTTTTTAAATTTATTTATGCGGATATGCGGATGTATGTGAATTCCACATTTAAATAATAAGAACATTCGTTCATATATTTTTAATAATATAATCAATAAGCAATAGGAATTTTTAGAAATAAATATGGCGCATCGCCACATTTAAATAATAAGAACATTCGTTCGTATATTTTTAATAATATAATCAATAAGCAATAGGAATTTTTAGAAATAAATATGGCGCATCTAACCGCTATCAAAAATTGCTCTATAGACGCAAAGAGGACGCAATGCAATAATTTTATATATTTCCTATCGTATTTGTGCAATATTCAATATCTAAATATGTACAGTAATAATTTATATATATAACCACATATTTTTTTACAAAAAAATTGAAAGAATTAAGTATGATGATCTTTCTTAGAAATAAATATGGCGTATCTTACGATCTTGCAAAATATTTTCCATATATAGACCATGATTTAGACTATCTCGTGTATACTTTTACCTCCCTTCTTCAAAAAACTTTTTGAAAAAATTTTTCGGCTCATATACTATACGGTATTTTTAACTAGAAATGTTTGATATATAGGTTAGGTTATGTCAGTTAAGTCGCTTCACACTTGGGATATTCTATATCTAACGACGGCCATTTCTTGTAGAAATACGGCTCCGCTCGGCAATCTTCCAATTTGACTACCATGGGTGTTATCCATCCATGGTAGAGTCAAATTGGAAGATTGAAGGATGGGGTTCAACGACCGGAGCCGAACACCTCTTGAAAAACTCGTATGAGACTCCACCGATTTGAATCTGGATCCTCCAAGATGACAAATTTGACCTCTCTTCTTCAAAAAACTTTTTGAAAAAATTTCTCGGCTCATATACTATACGGTATTTTTAACTAGAAATGTTTGATATATAGGTTAGGTTATATGACTATATTATGTACATATTTAACTGAAAAATAAATATTAGTATAACGGCAATGACTACGAGACCCACCCAACTAAAGGGAGACGTTGTCCACAGAATGAATATAGGTCCAACTATTGCAAAATAGTCCCAAAGAGTTATAAAGGAATTTAACTTAGTCCTTTTCTTCAATTTCCCTTCGGGTAAACTCAAATCATTCCTGACACACCGTGTAACTGATGGGATTCCTTTGGACTCCTTATTGGCCTGAACAGATTTCTGCTGAGATTTGGGCAGGGTTCTAGGAAACTTTTGGACTGCTTGATCTGAATATATTTCTGAAGAAGGAAACTCTCCAAATTCCCATATTCCCTCTGATGAGCTCGTTTGTGCTCCAGAGTGATCTAGGATATTGAAACAAGCAGTGACATAATGCCTAAGTTTATTTACGAAATTTTATTATTTAATTTCGTAAATTTAATTATTTACGAAAGTTTATTTAAGTATATCAGTAGATTTACTTAAAGGAACATTGGGCTTATCTATCTCCACTGTTTGTGGTGTACTACAGAGGATGTTAAAAACTGTTGGACCTCTTTTTGTGGCTATGCGCTTGTTCTTGTTTTTTATTACTTTTTTTACTACGTTTAAGTCTTTCAGATGGTATGGTATTGGTGCATAATGCTGTTCGATACTGCTAGGGTTTTTTTCTTTGTTTACGCTAGAAGTCTAATAGAATCTCTAACAGCGTAAACAAAGAAAAAAACTCTAGCAGTATCGAACAGCATTACACACCAATACCATACCATCTGAAAGACTTAAACGTAGTAAAAAAAGTAATAAAAAACAAGAACAAGCGCATAGCCACAAAAAGAGGTCCAACAGTTTTTAACATCCTTCGTAACGAGAAAGACAAACTTAAAGAATGGGAGCGCTCCAGTGTGTACAAAATCCCTATTAAAGATGTATAACATAAAAAGGAGACCGCATATGTAGGAGTAACATCTAGACCCTTAATTAGAAGAATCGACGAACACAAAAACGACATTAAATTGGCCAGAATGTCCACCTCCTTAGCGCAGGAAGCCTACGACAAGGATATTGAGATTCTATGGAATGAAGCGAAAGTAGTAAAAGCGATTCCTCCGCACACGCAACCAACCGTTGTAGAGTCTTTAGAAATACTCCGCAGAAAAGCAAAGAATGATTAAAAATTATATTTATTGATATACCAATATTTTGTTCATCTCACATTTAAAAAATTTAGTTTTTTAACACATTTTTATATTCTTAAGATGGTTTTCATTTGAAGTAATAATTTCTTATATTAAATTTCTATAAATTATTATATTTCAAAAACATTTGAAATAATAATATAAATTTGAATAAAAAAGCTATATTTGCAATCAGTAGTGAAAATTGCTAAAAAGAAAACTACAAAAAAAATTAGCTGTCAATTTTAACAAAAAAAAAATTAAGAATAAAAGTGGATATCCAATTTAAGTGAAATTTTATACAGGAAATTTTTACTTAGTGAAAAGAAATGTTAAATTTATAAGGTACAAATAAAAGAATAAAATTGCTAAAAACCTAAAATCATATTTTTCAGTATAATGTTATATTACTACAAGTTTATAATAATTGATAAATATTTAACAGGTTCACTTCCGGTGACACATGGGATAAAAACAATGAAATTGGTAAAAGTATTATCGCTTACGTCGCTTTAGGGTTAAGGTATCCGTCTGGATTTTATGACTGCATTTATAGTTTTGAGGTTATTCTCCAGGACCGATGTGCACAGGCACACTATTATTATTGATTTCTTGTAATGCGAAAATATAGTGTAAACTGGACAATTTTGTTCTTAAATCCTCCGTGGATGATTAATATAAAAAGCACTTTCAAGCTATTTCGCTTAAATTGAACATTGGGAATTCTTAATGTGAGTGCGCTATTGACCCGTTTTTCCATTGGGGAAATACATTTCTTATGGTATTTTAAACTGAAGAAGCAATCATTTGATTTTGATTACAGTGTTTGCGTATATAAAAGTTAACCTTTAGAATTTCTTGAAATTCAAAAATTCGAAACATTAGTAATATGCTTCGATTGAAAATTGCACTTTTAATATATATATAAAGTTTTATTTTGCTTTTTTTAATCTATTGGTCAATACCCAGATGTAATTGTTTTTCAAGCGTGGTTTCAGACTTTGCTGAAATTAATTCCTTTGATATTAGATTAGACGGTAAGTGATGGGAATAATGACATTAGGATTCAGGTGTGTGCTCGGATTCCATAACTAACAGATCAGTAGTATTAAGACATTGTTTCTTTTCCATCTTCCTCTCATCAATCTGGAAGGAGAATAAATCTAAAAAAATCGATACGAATGCTTTCTATTGAGCTAAAGATGAGAGGAAGATGGAAAAGAAACAATCTGGAAGGAGAATAAATCTAAAAAAATCGATACGAATGCTTTCTATTGAGCTAAAAATACTAAGTATAACCTGAAAGAATAATTTTTGGTTTTCGAAATTTATGATATCTGGCTTTTGTCAAGAAAAATAAAGATGGCCAACTATTAGAGTTTAAAAATCCTAATGATGCCGAAAATTAAAACAAATATATTTCACTCGAGAAAAAATGTAGAGTAACTGGTTTCTAATTGATGTTAAGGCTTCAGATATGTGATTTTCAGGCAAAACATCTGTTCAAAATGATGCTAATATCTTAATAATCTAATTTTATACAGTTTAATAAATTTTATAAATTCCTTCGGCTTAGACTCTACTAAAATTTATTAATATCCTATTTTTAATTATCAGTTAAGATTAATTTCGGTAATCTTACTTTTTCAAAAAATATTGAATCGTTTGAAAGTTGACAATTTAGCTATCTTTTATTAATATTGTAGTTTTATAAATTTTAATAATGTTTGTTGTTTTATTCTGCTCGTATTAAGAAGCGATTCTTATGCACTAAATATCAGTGGTACTTATGTATTCGCAACATACTTTCGAACATTAGATTTAATAAATTTTAATAATGTTTGTTGTTTTATTCTGCTCGTATTAAGAAGCTATTCTTATGCACTAAATATCAGTGGTACTTATGTATTCGCAACATACTTTCGAACATTAGAATATTTAATGGCCGGTTTGATTAATAGACAAAACAAGTTTAAAAATGCAAGTTCAGAAAATATAGACTAAAACTTGTCACAAACAATGGTCACAAGACATGAATATATACAATATTTTGTCTTCAAATAGTTTCTCGCCCAAACTCCGCGAATTGAAAGGCTAGTGACAAGTTTCTCCTTCCAAACAGCTGGTGTGTTCCTTCACTGGCGCCATATAGCTGTAAATGTGGTCTAAAATAGTTTCTATATCAAGATTTTATCCGTAAAGAAAAAGATTTTTTCCTTATTTGATTTATAAAGAATCATCATTTTAGATATTACGGAAGAGAAACGAACAAAATTAAAAATGCTTTATTTTCTCAAAAGCATTTCAATCACGTTGATAATCATATGGTAAACTAAATCAAAAGAATAATCAAAATTTACAATTTAATCGCTAGTAGAGGATAAGTGTGTTCTACCTATTCTATCCTAGCGGGTAGTTCATATCTCATCAAAACATTCCACCAAATATGGATTCAAACATCAATCATACATACGGAAAAGTCGATTAAGTTTTTTGTTTTTTGAATAATAATTTTTCACGATGTACATGATGCGTTTCAAAAACCATTGACAGAGTAGAGTTCATTTTATCCTGCCAAAAATCCAGAATTTTGACTATCATGCAAAAAATGATCTGTTTTAAAAATATCGAACATTAATAATAATCACAAAATGAATTTTTGCAGTCAGTCCACGAGCGAAAAGAAAAATACAGCTGCGACTTTGATATCACCGAAATTTTAAGCCAAATAGCCCGTTGGTGACAAAACTCATTTCTAGCTATTTCCGAAACTCCTTCCAAAAGAAAATTTCATACAATGTAAGTTTTATACGCTAATCATATGCTATTTAGTACCGTACCTGTGAAGATTTTAAATACATTTGGACTGTATAATACTTTCTTGTTACACGAATTCATATTTCATTGAACTTTATCATTAAATATTTCATGTACACAACTGTTGAAATATGAATTGAGTGAAAAGGAAGAAAAATGTCTGGAAGGAACGATATCTTGTGTAGAAATTGCTTATAAAGCATATAACTGAAAGCTATATTGGCGCATATTACGAAGTACCTTTTGTCCAATGTATTTTTAGATTTTGTATGTTTCTTAAATTGAGTGTAGCCTGTAACTCCACAGCAATGGCTGAATTGAGACTGGTGTAATGGTGCCAAATTCAAAATCACTCGCAGTGGCGTAGCGTAGGGGGGCAAAAGGGGCGCCTGCCCCGGGCGGCACTTTGCTAGGGGCGGGAAAATCCATATCGTTGAATTAATATTAGGAAGACTAGAGGAGATCCAACTCTGCAAAAACAGTGAAGCTGAAAACGTCCGCAACAATATTGTTGTGGACGTTTATAACAAGTGGCGCAAAGTATATGCCCCACTACTCTATAAAGTGTTGTCTTTTAACAACACGTGCACAACTGCTTGCATATCTAAAAACAGTTTGGATTCGCAAATTTCGTTCATTGTCGATGTATATTACCTTAGATGTGTGATTAGCAAGTGTCAACTTTCCAAACACAGTAGAGACAAATATACTGTAAGTACCTTGCTTATCTAAAGTAAGGAAACACCAGCAGTGGCGCGTTATCCTATGGGCAAAAAGTGCAATTGCCTAGGGGCCCCAAAGTTCCGAGAAGGAACGATATCTTATATAGAAATTGCTTATAAAGCATAAAACTGAAAGCTATATTGGCGCATATTACGAAGTATCTTTTGTCCAATGTATTTTTAGATTTTGTACGTTTCTTAAATTGAGTGTAGCCTATAACTCCACAGCAATGGCTGAATTGAGACTGGTGTAATGGTGCCAAATTTAAAATCACTCGCAGTGGCGTAGCGTAGGGGGCAAAGGGGGCGCCTGCCCCGGGCGGCACTTTGCTAGGGGCGGGAAAATCCATATCGTTGAATTAATATTAAGAAGACTAGAGGAGATCCAACTCTGCAAAAACAGTGAAGCTGAAAACGTCCGCAACAATATTGTTGTGGACGTTTATAACAAGTGGCGCAAAGTATATGCCCCACTACTCTCCATAAAGTGTTGTCTTTTAACAACACGTGCACAACTGCTTGTATATCTAAAAACAGTTTGGATTCGCAAATTTCGTTCTTTGTCGATGTATATTACCTTAGATGTGAGATTAGCAAGTGTCAACTTTCCAAACACAGTATAGACAAATATTCTGTAAGAACCTTGCTTATCTAAAGTAAGGAAACACAAGCAGTGGCGCGTTATCCTATGGGCAAAAAGTGCAAATGCCTAGGGCCCCCATCAACAGGGGCCCCAAAGTTCCCAAATCAATATTCTATAAACTTATTTTTATAGTAAAAAAATCGGAAATTAAATTTGTTTCATACTGAAGACCCTAGATTGCAGGTGTGACGCAATAGTTTAAACTGTAAAAACTAACCAATTCAATTGGAGAAAGTTTAACTGTAAATGACACTTTAAGTTGGAGAGGAGACGGAAGAATTTTATAACTGTCAAACAAACCATAAACAATGCCTTGAGAGAAGAAACTTGGATCTTACAGCTGGTGTGCCTCCTGCGTGGCATACCAGTTGCAAGATCCAGGTCTGGAGATCTGAGGCAAAACAATATTGTAAAATATCCTGTCAATAAGGTCCACTTGCCAACCCCAATGGAAGAGAGAAGGTGCAACTTGACCATATAAGGTCAGAAATGAGTTAAAACCTCTCTCTCTACTGATGTGATTAGGTAGACCAAAAACAAAATTTTAAGGGACAGCCGAACACACACTCGCTGATCACTCTCCATCACTATTATTGTTTCATTTTTGATCCATCCAGAATTATTTTAAAGGAAAGAAAGAAGAAAAAGAAGAAACTCTCTTAAGGTATGTTTATGAGTCAGATGCAAAATCTCCCCTTTTTTTATAGGAATTTTCTTTTTTTTTTAATTTATTAGTTTTGCTTCTTTCATTTTATGTTCTGTAATTGAGGTATAATAATGGATTTCTGAAAATACATGTTTATAATTTTGATATTTTCCAGGATTCATTATTATTATTCCCATTGGTTTTTTTAGTTTGATTAGTGCTCTGCCAGATATGTTTTACTCGGACTGGGATTTCTTATGATATTAATACGGAATATTAATTGCATTTTCCCTGAGTTTGATCACGTCTCCCACAAAAATGGAAGAAAAGCCAATCTCAAATTTGTTATTATTTCAATCTATATTGAATGTAGTATAAACCACAAAATTTTCAGATTTTTTGCGGCACTCCCACAAAGAAATTGTAGATAGCGCTAAGTATTAATAATGTTAAAGTGTACTAATAGATAGGGAAAGTAGCGACACTCCGCCATGTTTGTGTAAAGAGTAGCTTTGTCGTCTGCATAAGATCATCATGTCTGGATATGTCGCTCCCATGGTCTCTCCACTAACAACTTTTGAATGAAATTACTATTTTCATGAAATTTAGTGATGGTATTCTGTCATTAAAAGTCACTTCGATGCCGCATTCTTTAATCTTTTGCCGATCGTTTAATCCTACAGGACGATATTTAATTTTTCTCAAAAATTTTATAAAATTGATAATAGATAGCGCTAAGTATTAATAATGTTAAAGTGTACTATTAATAGATAGATAGGGAAAGTAGCGACACTCCGCCATGTTTGTGTAAAGAGTAGCTTTGTCGTCTGCTAATAAAGCAATAAATTGGCATATTTAAATCATTTAAGTGCATTTTTTTTTTGGAATTAGCTTTAAAATTTCACTGTCACCTATTATTTTTATTATTATTAATTTCTTTATTTTATTTAACTTTAATTTTATTTCTTAATTTTAATGCTCTATGCAGAAAGAGCATTAACATAGTATAATAATGTTGTAACCATCGTTACAACATATTAGAATATTATACTCTCTCTCTCTATATATATATATATATATTGCATATTAGAACATCAATATACATAATATAGCCTATATAACTCTTAATTTTAATGCTCTATGCAGAAAGAGCATTAACATAGTATAATAATGTTGTAACCATCGTTACAACATATTAGAATATTATACTCTCTCTATATATATATTGATTGCATATTAGAACATCAATATACATAATATAGCCTATATAACATAATATTTTAACAGAGCATTAACATGTTCTACATATTAATGCTGTATATATGTTAAGGTATGGTCTTGGATATGATACAATACTCAATCATCTTAATATTAATTTTTTAAAGGGTATACTTCTAAAGTTTGTAGTGAATGGATTATACGGTTTGTAACTCTTCCGCAATTTTGTTATAATTGTATATCATACTCAATCATCTTAATATTAATTTTTTGAAGGGTATTCTTCTAAAGATTGTAGTGAATGGATTATACGGTTTGTAACTCTTCCGCAATTTTGTTATAATTGTATATCTTTAGACACGCACAACATTAAAAATAATAGAAACTGGTGATAAATTTTTGAAATCTGAAATGTATACTTTAACATGAAGTATGATGATGATACATTAGTATGTCTCAAATATGTGTACATATATAGTTTTATAAAATGTATGGTTTATTGATAAATTATTATTATTATTATTTTTTTTTTTTTTGTAAAAGTACAATTTAAGTTTAATGAATATACAAAAATATTTTATTTCATAATAAAAATAATGAATATAATGTTAGAAAACAGAAATAATCTTTACAGATCCATATGCTTTAAATCAATGAACCAAGTATTTTCTGGCTAAAATGGAAATGCTTTATTAAAGAATTTTTATTAAGGATATACATAATCAATAATTGATTTAATCGAGAACAATTATACACACCTAAATGCATTTAAAATCTATAAGAAGTTTCATTTAAAAACTATCGACTGAAATATTTATTTATAATATCACTTTGATCAGGGATTGTGCGTGTTTATCCATGTTCAATTATATTTTTCATTTATTTTATTTAGTATATTAATTTTCGAAATTAATATCTCTTGACTCTTTCGATTTACTTTTACATTCCATTACCTAACAGCCCACCATATCGATAAAAAGTTATGATATTTACATTCTATTGACTATTTAGGATGCGCCGATATACAAACGAACGGGTTTCTTTGCACAAAAATGGCAAAAAGCAGGTCACATGATACTAAGCAGCCTATGGCAGCGCTGCGTTGTCGGCAAATGCACCGGAAAAGTGTCGCTACCTTTTGTTTTTTTTATTACGCGAAAATATGGAGGTTCTAGCTGGGGCTTTTTCCTCCGAAAACGAGGTTAGTACGAAATTTGGTTCGAGGCGGGCTTGCCCGCTGGGCGGTCCGGTGTCCGTATGGGGTCCCATTGCAGATCCTAGGGACGGATTTGGGCACCGCCAGCAGTCCCGTTTCCGTGTAGAGACCCGCGAATGAGACCCCAGTGACGGACGCCACAACCACCGAATGGTACGAGGTGACCCCTTTAGTCGCCTTTTACGACACGCGGGGTCAGACGGTGGGAATATTCTAACCCCTTACCCACAGGGGGTAATTCGTGTCGCTACCTTCCCTATCTAGTACTTTAATAATGGAGCGTAACACCGCCATCTATTATCAATAATATAAAAAAATTATAAAAATTTAGGCAACATATGGCTTATCTGCATTTGTTCATACAGCTTTTAGAAAGTAATATATTTAGTTATTATTTATATAAATTAATATAGTATTGACGATAAAACTACAAAACTATTTAATAGATTTTTATGATATTCGACGTAGATTATGTCATTGAAGATGATTTTGATAACATATATTTTAATTTCTTTAACTTTTAATGATTAAATTAGAAAATAAAGGACTCTCTCGAAAAATAGGCGATTTTAGTTTACAGTATTTCTGGAACTGTTTGTTAATCATTATACAAGAATCCCTTGATTAGGGCGGATAATAAATTTTCGCAATACACCGCATATATCAAATCCGCAAATTAATCAAACTAAAAAACTAATGGGGATAATTATAATGAATCCTGGAAAATATCAAAATTATAAACGTTTTTTCTCTCTCAAAATGTATCTATATTGCATTACATGTACTTTAAATCATTGAGGAAATTGGATAGGTATTTAAAAACTATAGTGAAAATTAAAATTTATTTTTTACAAAATTGCATAAATTTTGTAAAAAAATAATTGCATGTCTGTAGACATCGAGTACTAGAGAGGAACTGAAGGCAGGGCTGGCTATATAACATTGTAATGGCTACTATTAGGTAGTTGCCATTCACGCTAAATTTATTAATAAATAAAATTACGAACGAATGTAAAATATAACAATTAGATGACGAAAGTCGTAATATTAACAAAATTTAAAAAAAAATTTATTGTGGTGCTCTAATCATCTAGACTACAATCCCCAACATTCAGTTGCCAACGCTTCAGAGGGTTTGCAAAAAAAGAAAAAAAATTTCGCACTTGTTGAAGCGCACTAATCAAATTTGGCACCGCATATATTAAGGGATAGTCTCAAATGTTTGCGCACTAATCAAAACCGCATTATTTAAATACGTACTAATCAAGGGATTCCTGTAATGGAATTGACCATTATCTTAAGCGCTGAGAAAATTCAAAATTCTTATAGGGCCTATTTTGGGATAAAATTTAATTTTTGTATTTCTATGCAAACAGTTTTTAAGAAAGAGCGATTTTTATTCGAAATGCGAATGTTCTTGGTCTTCCAACGCAATCAATAAAACAGAAAATTTATCATCTCATATACAGTACAATAAATTTGATTTAGACACAAGTTAAAAAAGACTTCTTAAATTAAATGGATGTCATCTTGTTCAAAATCGTAGATTGAAAAAATACCAAAAAGGCAGTTTATCGAAACTTCTTTACTGTATATTCCACATCAGATGCTATAAATTTGACTTAGACTTAGCATTTCAAAATATCCAAGTTATTAGAAACTCTTATGATTGGAAAATAAGTTAAATTAAAAATATTTCTTTGTCTACTTCATTACTTTCTTTTAGACACAATAGACCGAAAATATAGATCTAACAATATATTCTAAGCATCTACTGATCTATAGTAAAGAACAATGGAAGAAAATGTCTTTGTAAAAATGAATGCTTCATATTTACAATAGATGATCTTATTGTATCGCATATAGCCAGATTTTCATTCAATTTATAACAATCAATCTTTGAAATATAGTAATCGAAATTGGAAAAAACACATCAAGAATAACGAAACCGAGAGTGCTTCAGAGTCAATAATGAGTTTATATCGTCCAGCTTCTAATGACTTGTGAAAAGGAACTGTCATTAAACAAGTTGATAGAGTTGGAACAAGATAAAAAAGAGAGATATACTATCATAAAACTAGCAACAGGTCGTTTAAATGCAGTACATTTTGTGTTTGTTAAAACCAAACTGTTCTTATCAAATGATGGAAACATACCAAAACCTAAGCAGAATTTAGAAGAGGTTCACGCCTTGGTTATCTACTAGAAGAAAAGGTGAATGTCAAATCAGTTTTTCAAGGTTGTGCTTCCCAGTTCTCGACGTAACATTGTTCGCACACCAATCCCTTTCTGTGACTCCTACCCGCTTCATTACTCATGCTAGGCCATTGATGCTCACTGGTTCAGTCCAATAGAGCGGTCATCTCTATTCGACGTGACTTTGCCACTACCGGTTTCCACCGATGTGGAATCTGATATTGTACCTCTTCATCCCAGTATGTCATATAATATGTTTGCAGCTCAGTATGCCGAGAATCTCTCTAACTGTTGACCTAAACACGGATTTAATTATCAACAACGAATTCTCATAGATTTATATAGGATGTTTAATGTTGTTTAAACACTCGATTTATTGCAATGTGTTTAAGTTCAGTAAAGGCCATTTAACTAATAGATATTTGGATTTTGCATAATATATAATCAATAATGTGTTTTACAAAATTCTTTTAATTAAAGTTAACTGCATAAACTAGAATATGATATATTGTATCCGATACAGAATATTTGAGATGTTTTTTAAAGCTCCTATAACTTATTTAAAAAAAGAAGTAATTTTATCGAAAAATGTAATGCGAGAATTAAAATATTTAATTAATTATTTTTTGTAAGTTTATCTTTTAAAATAATGCTACAAAAAATGAACTGCATTAATCGTTAATGCTGATTAACACCGTCAAAGTATAGATTATTATTCTAGAAATAATTAAAAGATAACATTTCGAACATTAATATTTAACCTTTTTTCCAATCTTTCTTATACAATTTTGTAAGTATTCTTTCAATAAAAAATATCTCTACCTAAAGGGGCTTATAGTTTTTTCATATCCTTCGGGTGACTTCCTAAGTAAGTTTTATAAGAAACTTTTCTCTGAAAAAAAATTGATCCCCTTCGGATAAAGAATATTTCGATTGAAAGCATCTGCAAAGGTGTACAGTATATAAGAAAATGATTTTTGAAAATTAAAAATATTAAGATTCAACGTGCATTATAATTTTAATATATTAGTAATAATCAACGATAATAATAATTTATTATATAATCTCGCTAATTATTAACACGAATAGAAAATTTTATATATTTTATACATATATTTCTTATCGATAAATTTTTATTTTATTTTTACATTTTCTGATATTTTAAAATAATGGAAATATTTTTTTGGAGTAATGGAACGGATAAACTGGCAATGGAAATTTTTTTAGAGTTATAGAAAATCCGTAAGCGTTCAAATAATAATAATAATTTAAAACATTTATATTGCTTTTCTGGATTTTTAAAAAATGGCATTAGATAGTGGTTATTAAATCGATTGATTTTGTGTTTACTTATACTGTATTCTTTTTTCCCTTGGCATAGTCGGAACAATAGTTGTGAACCTCGTGATACAATATACATCATATTATGATACAGCAAATGTGACATCCGTATAAAAAGAATATAGAAAGGAAGAGAGAAAAAAGTAACAGCGATACAAAATAGACATTTTGCAGAACTTTAACTGAAAATTAAGATACTTATGCGATTAAATCATTTTCTTAAAAGCACTTATGAGTTTTATTACTCGCTTCCAGATAATTTAGTTTTAAAATATGGCAAAAATGCACTTTTTTCCCTCCAGGAACGAATGGTTATATAAATTCCCTCGAGTTTCTTTATGTTAGATATTATAGCTTCATCTAAAAGTGAAATTATTTTCCTGTAAGGTACTAAAACGGCTTTTACGTTATTCAATTGCCATTTAATATATCAATAATACTTTTAACAATAACATAATAATTTTCATCTTTAATTGCATGATGCATTATTAAATTCTGTTTAATTAAAAACATTATAAAATGATATATCAACATGGAAACTTAAAGTGAATAATAAACTGTACCAGGATGTATCCAGGATCCGCCAGGCTGAAAAGCTGAAGCGTTTTCCGGCGGCCAATCCGCTGTAATGTATATTTCTTTCAGATTCTTAATCTGAATTTCCATTTTTATTCAAATTTATCAATATTTTAGTATTTGCACACAAATAAAGACTCGTACTTTAGGTAATTAGCTAATTATTTTTATTTTGCTGTTAAAATTTGTTTGGTAAAAGTACTATGTATTTAATTTATTTAATATATATATTACAGATATATCGTGGTAAGGACATTAAGAAATAAAAATAAAATAAAGACAGGAGTATTGCAAAAAATTTATAAAAATAATTATTTAATGTTTTTGAAATACTCCTGTCTTTATTTATTTATTTTTTCTATTTCGGCTTCTTTACGGCGAAATATCCTGACGACGATATATCCATACGGCGAATTGTCCTAATACCAAGTCTAACTAGTGGGCCGCTGTCAGGATAATCCCAGAACCGAAAATATGTCCCAGTCCGCTGCCGGTAATATCCATTTCTATACTTTTTAGGTATAAACGATCAGGAAATAATATTTACTATCTAGGAGCAAAAATGCTGAACATAAACTGAAGTAGGCCTATACCGTTATGGTAATTAAAATAATTAACCTTTTAGACTATGGCTTCACTAATAAAACCTAGCTTTGCGATTAAATGGCGTTGAAGAAGTCAACGCAATAATAGAGGACCGAGATCGGTTCGGATCCCGTGAATAAATTTTCCCAGAGATGGGAAAATTTATTCACGGGATTGTATCCAGGATCCGCCAGGCTGAAAAGCTGAAGCGTTTTCCGGCGGCCAATCCGCTGTATTGTTGTTGACAAAAACAATTGAAAGTTAAATAACTTTTTTAGTCAGTTTGAACCACGGGCTGCACCCACACTCGTGGAGAAGGCCGGATGGTAAAGGACGAGAGTGCTGAGCCGGGCCCTGAATTTCCAAAAAACTTTCAGGAGATGCTGGACCAGAGACGTAACCCGGGTCATCCTGAATGGCATGCCAAAGCGTTTCCACTCGGCCGCCTAGTATAAACTACTGTATTTAAACTCCACGTCCAGTCTACCTTCCACATTATATCCAGTCAGATGAAAGCGGCGTAAAATTAAGAAGATGCAACAGAAGCGTTTCCACGCGATCAATCTGACCGACGATTATCAGCCGATCGGCTGATAATCGTCGGTCAGATTGATCGCGTGGAAACGCTTCTGTTTTTCACTCTGAAGGACCTAGTTCGATTTTCGGATCTCATCCTTGGAAATATTTATCGTGGAGTCCAGATCCGTCTCCGTCCTCCACCATCCGGCAAACCTCTCCGCAGGGATGGGCAGTTTGTGGAAGGCCTCCTCGCTTAATACTTTTCCCGAGTGAAAAGTGGCGACATCTGTTACAAAAATGACATTGAATCTACCGTTAAAGATATTTCCTCGATAGGTAAAATCGAGGGTCAAAGATAAATTTATAGGCCAAAGTCGGAGCTGTGACGGTAGTAATTGGTCACCAGTCGGTTTTTATTCCACTCGATAGACTTACGCGCCTATTACTTATAAGGTTGACATAACGCGTTGACGAAAGTTTGACAAAACGTACTCCGAGAATGGAAAAATAGAAATGGCACGGGTGAAAAACATGCAGAAACATATATTATCCGGAATATTGTATCGATGGTTTTTAAGCCTTTTTCCTTTATAACAGGTACAGATGGAAAACAGATAGCTGATTCCCAGTGACTGTTTTAAACCACGATCATCATAATTTCCGCCTAAAATATTTATTTTCAATTAACGATTCGAGTTTATTAAAAAAATGTATTTATTTGACACGCCTTTGGTATGATAATTTAACAACATTAAATCTGGTTTTCTATCGTCCACGCCGATAGAATATTAACTAGTTACGTCATATAAAAATTTCCTGCATCCTCGAAAATATCTTCATTTTGGAAAACGATCGTTGGTGTAGCGTGGATGTATGGAATCCTGATCATCTCGAGCATCTAAAAATGCATAGGCTTAATTTAAATTAAGTTTTCTTGGCCCTGTTTTCAATTTTGGCACAGACAGTAATGCCTTGAAAACTGGTATGTCACCTTATCGTTTGTAATCAAAACAAAATTTTCAAGGTGTTCCGAAGCGTATATAAAGAGAGAGAAAAATTTGTTAATCATTGCCTTCGACCTTTAGAATATTCGCCATGAAATCTGTGGTAAGTATTTTTGTTTCCGCTAACGGTTTTCTTAACACTGTTGGCTTTCTTAACAGCCGATCTCGTCTTAGCTGTCTTTGGTAGTGTTGGCCAGCCTGTGCGCCGTCGGCCTGGCCGGATATATAGGAGGACTGGGTCTGGGCTTAGCCGGAAGAGACGCGGCCGTCACCGTTAGTCTGGACAATCAGAGAGCCGCTCCCTATGGAGGACTGGTCGGTGCCTACGGACTGGGACTGGGATACGGCGCCTACGGATTGGGACTCGGACACGGAATCTACGGATTGGGACTGGCCCACGGAGCCTACGGACTCGGCTTGGGACATGGAGTTTACGGTCTAGGCCTGGGATACGGAGTTCACGGTCTCGGACTCGGCAAATTTCATTAACGTAAGTAGTCGAGTCTATTAACCATCCACCACCCTGTTTAATTGTTACCATGTATTTCTATTACAGATTCTACAGACTATTGGAAGAAAGGTGTGAAGTCAACCGCTGTACATAATGGTCGTATCAATAAAATAATAACAAACATTACTCTCGTTCCTTTCTTTAAACTAACTGACTCGATCTGCCGGATGCCGCCCTTCACCATCGACCGTCTGGTTTCGATTCCCGGATACTATACTTCCCATAGAGTAGAGATAGACTAGAGCAGGGGTGGGCAAAAGGCGGCCCGTGGGCCGGATCCGGCCAGCGAAGGCATCTTATGCGGCCCGCCGCATGAACTAGAACAAATTACAGTTTCAAGGTCCACATTAACAGAATTTTAAAAGCGTTTTCTTGTTTGTTTTAAAATGCTGAATAAACGTTTTTGTGAGTTACTTGAAATCCGACAGGCGGCGTTGTCTGATTGGTGGAGATTTTAATGTATTCTCTTATTGTTATTTCTGATACGCGATGCGTCCGTCTTCCGGTTATCAAAATTGGCAATTTTGAAGAATTAAAACACTTGGTTGATTTAAAAACTACTACTAAAAAGTAACCAATAGAATAAGCCAGATTAAGAGAGAATAAATTACGTAACACATTCCTTTTCCAAAAATATTTTACATTGTATCGACAAATCGCAGATACTATTTTGAATACGTGCTCGGCTTGCAGAAATTAATTTTTAAACTTTTCGTTTTATTCTGGCGATAATTCAGCAGTTTAGATCAATCTGTTCGTTTCAATGTAAGTACCGGTATCTGTTTTAATTAAACTTTATTGCAATTTAAGGCTCTATTGATCTCTTCGCATCAAATAAGTGAAACTTATTTTCAATCCTCCGATATAAATTGAAGCTTTAACTGTATTCTCTCAACTGTAATTTAATCTCTTCTTTTGTTAATTACGTGCATTCTTTGCAAAAAAAGGGTATTGCGTGTACTGTGAACGGATTATGTTAATATGTTTTGGTTAATTTAATAATTCTTACAAAATCCTAATTTATTACAGGTTGTTTACTCGAGTTTTCTTCGTAAATCGAATTAAAAGATCGTTAAAACTTTTTAAATGTTTAAAAAGAAAATTACGCTTATTTTATAGCGTTAACGTATCCCGTCTGTAATATTTAACTACTTTTGATAATCATTAATAAATGTTACAACAAGAGATTTATTCTAGTAACTGTTGGGTTATATTAAATGCATCGGTTGCAATAGATTCTTGTAACAAAAAGAGCAAAAGCAATATTCTTACAAGTCACTTGGGTTATGAGAAGTGAGATAAGTACAGTCGATATCCGAGGAAATATCTGAAACGGGACAATAATAATTATTACAATTGACCATAGAAAAATCCATTTAGTCATTTCTATTGTCAAGATTTCGTCGCTGGAGTATCAGTTTTCAAATGTGTCAACTGTCAAGCGATATCCGTAACAATGAAAGATGGCAGAAAAAATCGTTGCCATCAATTTTAGTTACTACGTTGTGTGTGGTGTTACGCAATCGATAATAAATGTGAATTGTTTTAATAAATGAATAAATTAAAAAGTAGTAATGATATGCAGATATTTGCGGTATTCTGTAGCCATGATTTAATCAGTTTAAAAAATTTATTTGGAGAATTCCTAAACGTACAATAATTTATAGCACAGGCTAGAATAAGTTGTTGCATTTGGGATCTGTTTATTATACATTTAGAGTGAATGCAATATTCAACATGTGAATGGAATTTGTAAGAATGAATATGATATAACAAAAATTCTAATAAACAGTACGATGACTATGTATATTTACCACACGATTTTTCCGCTTCATTTATTAAAATATGTTGTTTATTATTTTATTTTTTTTAACAATATTATACAAATTTTTATTAAAATTTCAAATATTTTTTTGCATTTTATTATTATTTATTTATATAAAATGATACTGATTATAGATTTTTTTATAATAAGAAAGATATTTGAAAATGAAAATTTGCACAGAGTTGTGAAAAATCATCATAAGTATTCCAAAAATTATTACACTTGTTTATTTCATTAAAGCATTATCAAAACATTATAATCAGAAAAGCAATTTCTTTTGTAGTGCTTTTCTAATCAGGTAATGCAGTTAATTTTGTTGAATGCTTCTTTATTAAAAAAATAGGTTAATTACATTCTAGGCATTATCAATTTTTGGTAATTTTATTTTAATTCAAAAAATTTTAAACAAAAATTTTTAACATATTTAATAGAAATTTAACAAATTGAATATATTTATAATAGCAATTATAAATATATTCAATTTTGATATTTAAATTTTAAATTAATCAAAATTTTTATCATTTTCATCTATTTTAGACATATTTATTTTAATTACAACTATAAATGTAGTTATTTAATAAATGATCCAAGTACAGTTGATCCATATTTAATGTCACCAAAAAAAACTAAATTAATTAAAATATATTAAAGATTTTAAGGCAGCAAAATGGAATAAAGTACTATTTTCTTCACTGCAGAGAAAAAATGAGGTGGAAATCTATATTAGTTATTAAAAACAAGATAACCATATTTTATATGAGTTCTAACTCAAGTATATAATATTGTGTAAGAAGAATATTGGCCAGGTAGAAAAACCTTGGCTTTCTAATCAGAGGAAACAGGATTGAACTAGGAATCACCTTTTGGAAATTTATATAAGGAGCTCATTCCAGGGTCATCAATCTAAGTTTTATACACATCTCCATGAATGTTGTCAATCTGTGAGTGGGCCTGGAATGGCACAGCTGTTTAGTGATTAGTGAATGGTTGAGAACTGGCATTAAAAAAGTAATCATAGACATAATATCTGTGAATTCTAAGGTGTCTTTTATTAGATAATAATTTATAATTTATATATGATGTCTTACAGGTAAATGAACTGCTATGTAACATTTTATAATTAAATCATGCTTCTGTTTCATTTCATTCCTTTATTGAACAATATAGTAATGTTTAGATGAGAAAAATTATCAAATATTATCTCTTTTAATACCAGAGTCTAGGAACATAACTCTGACTTATAACACTAAGTCAATGAGATTTTGGTTTCAGTTAAAGTTGTGATTTTCAGGAACTTAATCCCAATGTTAAATGAGGACTTATTGTAATCTATAAGTTTTATATTAATCATTGTCTTCAGCTAATGTATTTTGAATAATTTAATATATTGTTAGAACTGACTAAATCAAAATTAAAAAATGCTTTTTCTTTCTATTTTTATATTTTTTTCAATTTTTTTAAATATATACTTGTATGGTAAAGCAGCTATTGTAAAGCAGTTTAATAAAGCAAATGGTTTTGGCTTGTTTAGCCCTCTTCAGCTGACAAAATATTACAGATCACATGTTCAGATGACATAAAATTAGAATCAGAATATGTGTTTTTGAATCTAATAATTTAAATTTTTTATTTTTAAACTTATACTAAGCAGTGTTCTATAAATCAGTTTTGTATTGAATCCTACTGTTTATAATTTATTTGCTTCACTGCCATAGCAATTCAATTCAATATTTATAAGAGCATTTTATATATACAAGTAAGCCTCCACTTACAATGATTTGTACTTACAATGGTGATATAATCAGTAAATTCTGTGATTGGTCAATGCAATTCAATGGGTTTGAGTCCCTGACCCAATGGTCTGATATAAGGAAAGCATCCTTTTTTGTGTTTGGTTTTTGTAGATTTGTGCTCTTTATATTTATAGAAATAATATATAATGTTCTAGTAAAATTTATTTATGAAAAATCCATAAATAAATGGAGGATTAAATGCATTTTGGAAGACCTCTCTTCAATAAATAAAAAAAATGATCCAAATGCACAATCGCACAGTTAAATCCCAGCAACAACCCATAGACCCATAAAATAATTTCCTCCAGAATATTAACCTAAAATGTAAGTTACTG
Source organism: Olivierus martensii (assembly GCA_000484575.1). NCBI lineage: Eukaryota > Metazoa > Arthropoda > Arachnida > Scorpiones > Buthidae > Olivierus > Olivierus martensii. The sequence continues at coordinate 28,829 of AYEL01073767.1, forward strand.
TGTTGTAACTTTTCAAGAACACTGAATTGCAAAAATTTTTTTGAAAATGATTACTTTTAAATAATTTTATGTAAAATAATATTTAAAATCAAAAACTTCAATCTCATTTATTATATAGTAGGGGACTTATACTGAAGATGGTCTTCTGAAAAGCATTTAGTCCTCCACTAACATTTTCCATAAATGTTTATTATAATAATAAATTATTTTAATAAATACTCTTTCATCTGTAAGAACCAGGGTTGCAGAGTTGGATGGCAAATGATCTGACTCCCTAAAATTTGTAACGACCAACTCCCAACTCCACCCAAAAACCTCTGACTCTGAAATCTGGGGTTGCAGAATCGGATAGCAAATGATCCAACTCAGACTCCACCTTTTAAAAAAAATCTGACTCCAATTCCCTAAAATTTGTAAGGTCCAACTCCAACTCCTGACAGTTTAAAATTCCGACTCTGACTCCACCCAAAAACCTCTGACTCTACAACCCTGGTGAGAACTAGACCATTATTTGTCTTAATAATTTTTTCCTTGGTTCAATATGGGATTTAAAGGTATAACATATGTGTTAAAACAACACACTATTTTTCTTCTTATCTTTCACTAATATTTTAATTCCTGATCCATTTTAAAATATCAATATAAAAGAATTATATTTTTCAGAATTTTATTTGAATCTGATGTATTTACATTCAATAGATTCAAATGATTAGAATAATTATTTTTAGAATTTCTTGTTTTATGCATTATTCTTGGTCACAATGTTATTGAAAATTAGTATTGTTTAAGATCCAATATTTTGAATTTGATCTTAAACAATACTAATTTTCAATAACATTGTAACTGAGAATAATGCATAAAACAAGAAATTCAAAAAATAATTATTCTACATATTTTTTTTATATGTTTGACATTTGTAATATATACAGATATGGTATTAAATGTATGATAGGAAGGCCAGCTTTAATAGCAGGATCTGTCTAGTGAATTTTCATAATAAAAAAACATCCATTGTAAGTTCCAAAAATTAATAGTTGTGTACAGAAAACATTATGATCTTATCATCCCACTTTCCTTCTTAAATGAGGTTAAAAACTAGGTTACTTTAAAAAGACAGAATAAACCTGTTTAAAATGATTAAACATTATAAATATTAGTAATTTTAAGTGCACAGAATTTATGCTGATCGCACTATTTTAGATCATTCAAGTCATTATTTCAATTTTTTATTGATTTGAACAAACTTATATTTTGATAATTTTCAAAAAGCTATGTATTTTACTGTTTATAAATAAACTGAATAAAGCCAATTGAAGGGGAAACAAGGTATTCATTGCCACAAGTCAACAGCATTTTGATTTTATCTATTATCATTTCATAATATCAATGTTACATAATTCAAAACTATATGTAGACCAAGGTTATTGATTTACATCTCTTGTTTAAATAGATAAAAACATAAATACATATTATATTTTAATTACAATATTTCATAGATGCCAAACAAAAGAGTCAAAATTCAGCTTAAATCACAAAAGATTATATAAAGAATATTAGTGCTATTTAAAAATTTAAAGGTTTTAAAAGATATTAAATGTTTGGAATAAATGCAGACAATCAAGCACTGTTCAGAGAATAATTAAATTTTATTAAAAACAAAAACATTTTCAGCCTATTATTAGACCATCATATATTACATTGATTGTATAAATTGATATACAATCAATTTTTTATAAGATTTAAATTAATGAGTTTTTAATTTGATTTTGGAAAATATTAAATATTATATTAATTTATTATATAATACTTTTAATTTTAAGTTAATTTATTTATAGTGCAGACAGTTTTTTAAGATTGCTTATTTAATGACATATATTCTGTTATAAGAAATGGAATATCGAAAGCAATCACTGGCTTCACTGTTCCATTCAATATATTTGCATAATTAATGTAAGGTACATAATGATGACCTAAAGATAAACTAGCAATATTTTTATTTTTAATAAAATT
>AYEL01073768.1:0-34338 GCA_000484575.1 Olivierus martensii
TAAAAAAAAAAATGATGATTTACTAAGTGAGATGTTATATTATCTGATTATATTGTAACATTTCAATAAGCATGAGGTTTGAAAAACAAATGAAATCAATTCATGAAATAATTTTCTAATTAAAAAAATTCTTTCTAGGGATAATACAATGAAGATTGGCAAAATGATCAATTTTTGATAGATATAATACATAATATCACAGTATTATACATTTCAATTGTTCCTCCAAGTAAATCTTTTTCAAATTGATAAGCAAAAAGACATATAGACTCATAAATTTATGAATATTCTGGAAATTATGAGGTTATATTAAAAAATAGTTGAGTGATTGAAACTGTAGAAGAAATCAACATGCAAATAATCAAACCCAAGTTTTTCTTAATATATTGTGTTTTCAAACTATGCCCAGGCAACACTAAGCAAACTTTGTTAGTAATATATAAATTGACAAATAAAAAATAATATTAATATTTTAATAATTAAACTGCAACAATGCAACAAAAGGAAAAAAATACAGTTTATTATATTATATTTTCTATAAAGTTAGCAGTCTCATTTATATTTAAAAATGAGAGAGGTAGTTGCATTAAAGTATATACCATATATAGTCACGTATAAGCCAAGGAGTTTCCTAAAGCAAGTTAAAAACTGGAAATATTTTTTTCCAAGTCATAAGATTCACAAGCTCAATTATACTGCATTTCCATCAGACTTTTGTGCCAGTTGTATGATCCACCACATTAATTCCTAATAAAGATCATCTTACTGATCTTTCTGAATTTTTCATTAAAAATATGTAAATATATATGATTTGTACATAAATTAATATTTTTGTAGGTATTTAAATATTGGATACTGCACAAATATGATTGAAAATAGATAAAGCAGTTGCATTGTATTGCATCCTCTTTGTGCTAGTAATGCAATCCAGTTGTAGTGGCTAGATGTATCATATCTATTTCTAAAAATGCCTATTTTTTCAATTATATTATTAAATTTATGCGAATGTATGTGAACAGGGCTGGGCCGACTAATTGTGATGCCCGAGGCAAGTTTTACAAATGGTACCTTTTTAAATTTTTTTGGAAAACTCTAAATAATGAACAATAGGCTACTTAAACAGCATTCTTTCATGTCTTGAGAGAAATATAGTTTAGTCCACTTTGGCTCTCAACTTCATATAAAAATATATTAAAGATAATTTGCAGTGCAATAAATGACAAAACTAAAATTATAATAAATCTCTAATTTAATTGAAAAATAAACAGAAAAATATTAATCTCAAATTTATAGCAACTAATAAAACAATCAGAATATTTCCTTCTATTTATGTATTATTACGAATTTTGTCACATTAATATTTTTTTGTTCTTCATTAAACATTTCATATTTTTAAAATTCCTTTTGGCACCTATATCAATCTGGTGCCTCAGGCACCAGATTGATATAGATGCCTTACCGCCTTGCCTATGGAATTGACCCTGTATGTGAATGTTCATATTTAAATAAATTCAAAAATATTAATTTACTGGGAACTTTACAAATGAGATTTGGAATGTGTAGATTGATCTTTTTTAACAAGTAAACATGGCTACTGCTAATCATGTATCATTAGCTAATATTTTAAATGGAAATACAGTGGTCTCCAATGTTTCCGATTGAAAATTTGTGCATTTTCAGATAATTCAGATTATTTAGAAAATATGGAATGATTTATTTTTCAGGTGATTTCAGACATCAGATTTACACTTCTGACAATTGCATATGTGCTATTCAGTTTTCCACTCCTGTCAGTTGCAGTAAATTCTTCATTGCATATTTTGACACAGATTTTTTTTAACATTTAAATTTTGTTATTTTAAAAAAAAAAACGTAAACAACAAAAAAGCACATAACCGCAGTATAAAAAGTTTTTTTATTTTCAAAAACTAGCTAACGTTTTCGGTTTCTTTTATATTTTTTATTGAACAAACACTTCTATAAAATTGTATTGTAGAGAAATATGATTAGACGTGATGCAACATGATCAGATCTTACTCTTAATTCAGTTTTTTCTTTATGTCATGTCTTGATATTTCAATATTATAAATCTAGCATTTTGTCAAAGTAGTATTATTTATTCCAATAGTAAAGTGGATTTGGAAAATTTTTAAATTATAAAAGAAAGTGTTGATTTATTTCAATGAATGTTATATAGTTCTAATACTTGAAAGTCAGGGGAGATTGGCTTATATATGGGTTTCATATTTTTTTCATTGGCTTATACATGAGTTTTTCAACTTTTCAACTCTGAAGAGGGCTGGGGTGTCAGCAATGGTGTCGGCATCGGCAATTATTAGGTGTTGGTGTTGGCAATAACTTTCTTATTACTCATAATTTATAGTTTTAAATTTAAAAAATGCATTAAATAATTATTTTTTTTTTGTGAATAAATAATTTTTTAATAACAAATATTGAATAAAAATGTGTTCTAAAAAATCATTTGTGTGTGTTTATTGTCCGAGGTGTCAATGTCAGTAAAAAAAACGTATTGGTGTTGGTGTCAGCACATTTTCCTGCCGACACCCCAGCCCTGACTCTGAAGTAGGGAGTTGGCTTATACATGAATATTTGATAATTTCCCCTTAAGTATCTGAGACTGAATTCTAAATTTCACTTTTCACATTTTTCAGAAGAATGATATTTAGCTCATCATTTTTGATTTTCATTATATTGACTGAATTCACAGATATGGCCAGCCTGTGGTAAGCTTTTAATTAACCCAATGCTCATTATGTACAGTTCAGTGCAAAAAGTTTTTCCTATAGGTCAAAGTTGTTCGGCTTCCTTATACTACTTCAATCCAATGCGATTACTTTTTCCAGGCGTCTATTCGAACAAGCTTAGTGTGGGACGATTCCATTAAGGTTTTACCTTATCGTTGGAGGTAGATAAGTTTTACGTCACGTGCTCAAATATGTTGACAGTAAAATAATTTCTGCCTGTTCTGTAGGGAAATTTTGTGTTAATAATAATAAACTAATCTATTTTGTTATTAATGTAACACAAATGGTGCACAGTTTCGATTATTCAAAGCAGACTTAAGTTTCTCGTTTGATTCCTGGCATTCAGGATTCTAAACAAAAGGAACACTCTTCTTAAGTAGGTTATTTAAAGGAGCTCTTATGGTTGCGTAGTTAGGAATAAATTTATTGTAGTGATTTATAGTTCCCAGAAAAGACATAAGCATTTTGGCATTAGTAGGTACAGGTAGACTTCTTATCACCTCTACATTCTGACTAGAGGGAGAATATCTACTCTTTTCAATTTCAAAACCTAAGTATGATATTTTTGTTTGAAAAAATTTACATTTAGATTGCTTAAGAAGTATCTTCTCTTTCGATAGCACCTCAAAAATAGATTCAAGATGTTGTAGGTTCTCCGCTTCATCCTTCGAAAATACAATATCATCATCAAAGTAATTCTGGACAAAAGGAAGGTCATACTTCTGTAATATACTACTTAAAATTCTCTGGTATATCTGAGGAGCCGTTTTCAATCCAAAGCATAATCTCAACCACCTGTATTGACCATCGGGTGTGACAAAAGATGTAATATCTTTGTCCTTAGGATGTAAGGGAACGGCATGATAAGCACTGAGAATGTCCAAACAACTGAACACTTTCGCCCTGCAGAGCTTATCCAATATGTCTTGAATGAGAGGAATGGGATGTCTATCTGGCATAATTTTGGCATGATTTTTTGAAAATCTACACACAATCTTGTTTTCTTCCCTTCGTCCCTTTTATAAGCTAGTGTGACGGGGGAAGCATACGGAGAAGCACAAGGCTCAATAATCCCGTTTTTAAGTAGTTCCATAATTTGACTCTTAATTTCAGCCCTACCCTTAGGATTAATTTTATAGGGCCGCTGACTAATTGGGGTTTTATCCCTTAATTTTATTCTAGGTGAGACTACATTAAGAGCAGGGATCTTAAATTTATCCTGAGAGAAAAGTGATTTGTATTTTACATTAAAATTAAGGATTTAATATTTAAATTAAGGAGAGCATCAAATGCTTCTTTTAGATCTGGAGAAAGATCACAGGAATTTGTGACCTTGGGAGTATTCTGGATATTACTCGATAACAAGTAATTGTGAGGGTCCTGTGTCCCAACAGTACAATTGGAAAGGTCACCCCTTTTAACATGTTTCATAAAATGGGGACATGACAGAAACCTTTGGCAATAATCTAAGATTGATGTTAAATCTTCCAAATTCTTTCCCCTATAATGATCTTTAAAAAGCTTCAAACAATAATGATGACTATTGCAATAATTCAAATTGTTCAATAAATTCTTATAATTAACCTCTCTGTTTATATTAAATTAAAAGCATATTTTCATGTGGCTGATTTATAAATCTAATTATATTATTATTTTGTTCAATTATATTTTGAGGGAAATTTATAGTAATTCTAAAATAAGCAAATTCTCTAAAAGAAAGTAAAGGTATTGACAAAAATGAACCTTCAATTATGTAAAATTCAACATTTATAGAAACATTACCAATAGTTACCTGTACACTGACAATCTTGTCAAGTGTTATATTATCAGCGACAGTGTACACATTTAAACATTTAACCCGAACAATTTTGTTGATTCCAACTAAACCAGAGGGCATCAACGAAATACCTGAACCCGTATCTAAAATAAGTGGAGAAAACAATTTTGTTGATTCCAACTAAACCAGAGGGCATCAATGAAATACCTGAACCCGTATCTAAAATAAGTGGAGAAAGTTTACCATCTACATATGCTTCAACTTAACATTTCTAGAAACATTACCAATAATTACCTGTACACTGACAATCTTGTCAAGTGTTATATTACCAGAGACAGTGTACACATTTAAACACTTAACCCGAACAATTTTGTTGGTTCCAACTAAACCAGAGGGCATCAACGAAATACCTGAACCCGTATCTAAAATAAGTGGAGAAAGTTTACCATCTACATATGCTTCAACTTGAAGTACTTCATTCCTGAGTTCATTACAAGGTGACGACACTTTCGACAACCTGGAGTCCTTAAAAGGAGTTACCGCTGCACATCCTGGATGTAGGGGCCTGTCACAGAAGACATCGACGGCAAATTCCTAGCAAGAGGGTGACTTTCCACTCTCATCTGGAAGGGAACCCTTGGAACGAATTGTTGAGGCATCGTCGCGTACCGGACAGTCCTTGTGAAAATGGTAGTTAAAAGGCTGACGAAGTTTCTTCTGGCATATTATGCATGGATTTCTTGGAACATTTTTGTCCCCATGTCCTAAAGGCAATTATGCTCCCTTAGGCTTCTCATGCACAGGGTTTATCTGAAAAGTTTTGGACACTATGTTCTGATATGTGTCCCCTGACTTTTCTTTTGAGGAAAAAATAATTATTAAACTGAAAAATAAAAAGTCAGTCATATGTTGTATTTAAAATATTTAAAAATACATAAAATTTTCTTTGAAAAGATTCGCCATTTATTATTTTCTAGAATAATTTTAAGTACCATTAGAGAGCCATATTTATTTTAGAATAATAGTACTGTAATATGTTACGTGCACAGTAAACTGAAACGGTTTAGCGAAACTAAAAAATTCGCAGACAGTGGATTTACTTTGTAACCAAGTGCTTCTTTATTCGAATGTGGTTATTTTACAATAAACATTTTTATATAAATAAAATTACACAATTTTCAAGTTTTCTGGAACTTATTTAATGCCACAAATAATATTTTTATTAGCTTATACGACTTTTTTTATTTCGATTTAGTACAAAACATTAAGTGCGATTTTAAAACCTTAGTTTTAAAATAAATTTTCTGTTCCAAGTGATCGAATTTTATTGTCAAATGGTATATTGTTTCTGAATTTGTTCTGTATATTCTCCATCTAGCCAATACGTTCTCATTAATCCTTTTCCCTGAAAATAAAGTAAAAAAAGTAAACTTTAGCCTATAAAACCTTTAACCTCTTAAGTAGCAGTCACACAGAAGAGATGTGATATAATTTTGTTAGTGCTCTGTGTAACAATGGCAAACACAGCTTAAATAAGTTTCCAAAGTTTTCCTTTTAAAACAGGCTATTTAAAGTTGCGAACTTTGAGATTTTAAGAACTAGGCGTTAGCAAAATTGTATTCAAATTTAAAATCAGGAAAAAAGCTTTTTGTGATATATTTGATTCATAAAATAATGGAAATTCCGTTTAAAAATATTAATATAGAAATTTAAATTAGCATTTAAACTATGAAAAATATTTAAAATGTAATTAACTAATGATCTTAATTTAATTTGTTTTGTTTCCTTCAGAAATTTTCAAATATTTTAGCTTTAAATTAAATTTCATAAACTAAACTTTACATTTACTAAATTTAATTGTTTTATTTAAGTTAAAAATTAGAAACGAATTAAAAATTAATCGGTTTTAGAACTTTTGTTTGTTGTTTCTTTTTGTTTTGTTTCTTGTTTTTCGCTATTGCTTAATTGTAATTGCATGGAAAGTTGGTAAAAGCTTTGCTCTCTCTCTCTCTTTGGTTGATTTTTGTAACTGCTTGTCTTTCTTTGTTCATCTTGTCACTCCTAGGAAAAAGTGTTTATCTGATAACAAAGATCGATCGTGTGATTTCTAACATATAAATGATTTTTCATTCTAAATAATACTTCCAAGATGAAAAATACATTTCGGAACATTTTAATGGATTAATGGAGTTGAAAGTATTATCTAACGTTTATTACTAAAAATGTGAATGATAAATAAATAATTTCATTTACCTTTATTTCTACATCTCCTCTCAAAGATATGCTAAACGAATGAAAATTATCTAAAATGCTTTTGGTTTGTGAACTAATATGAATTTTCATTGCTGGAAGTAAAAATATAAAAGAAAAATCAATACAAGAAATTAAAATAGCACTTGAAAATAACTGTTCATTATAATTATGTAAAGAAAAAGTTAAACTTGAATAAAATATATCAAAATTTAAATTTAGTACTGTATTTTTATTTATTTTAAAATAGATGGTAGACTTAAGCAATATGTATAATTAACCTAGATATTCTGAATAACAAGTCTAAAATTTTCTAAGATGGCCACAATATAAACGTCTTTGTGATCAGATCTAGTAAATGATCGATTGCTATTGTCAGTGGAGTCGACGTCATAAGCAAAGCAAAATAAACAATAGAGGCAAAGCTGCATCAAAGATATGCGACTATCTTTAGTCGATAAAGGTGAAATATGAGTTTCGACATTAAAACTTACTGAATAAAATTCTCCATAGTTGAATAACTTTAAAATTTATAAATAATTTTGTATGAAGGGAAAAATCGTTCAATATTTAAATAAACTTATAAAAAGATTATATCTTAGAATTATTAATGTATATGTAATTTATATCCGAAAATTATCATGGGGGTTAATTAGGAAGGGTAAAAGTGGGGATCTATATTGTTATTTTTCTTTTAATTAACTCTCTTAAAAAGTGAGAAAAAGGATAAGATCTAGTGATTTTTGGAAATAGAGATTCTTTTGATATCGCCCTTATCATTAAATTAACATTGTTCACTGTAATACGAGAGATTATTCTTTTGATTACTTTCTCTAGAATAATGCTTTCTTTTTTTTCCAGAAATAAATCTAATCTGAAAACACTGGCTTATCGGTTTAGCCAATAGAGTATGTGAAATACTAGATTTTTTTTAATGTTCGACTTGCACATTTAAAATTTAAGTTAAGCATTTTTCTGAACTGAGAACAATAATTTTCGTCACTGTAATTTCCGTTAAGAGCTCTTGCAGTTGTTGTTTTATCGTCCGGTAATGATTTAATTGCATTTTTTTAAAACTAAAATTTATGTCGGCGTTAAACACATAAAAGCAGATAAAGTGCAGTTGCATTGAATTTTTCATAAGAATAGTCTAGCGCAACTTTGCTTTTTGCACCTTTAAAGAACAAAAAAAAATTAATTGGGAAAATACACGCGCAGGTTTATCTCTAATGTACTAATCCTTGTAAAATTTTAATTGAAAGCTATTATTATTCGTATTTTATGAGATAAATTTAGAAACGGTATCAGCGAATTCTAAATTAACTATCAATTGCTACTTTATTTCATCTCAATTAATAAATTGATAAGGACGATGCTAATTGTGTTGTTTTGTTAATCGACTGAAAACTGCTTGATACAGCATAGTCAATAATGACTGCCTGCCATACCACTAAGATTAAACATATTATCCGTTCGCTTAAATTATTACTACCCATATAATGTTATCTTCTAATTAAATTCTAATCCTTCCCCCATGTTTGTTCGTCTCGCCTAGCAATAATTTTCAATTATTATAACACAGTAATTTCGATATTCTCTAATACGACTTGTTTGAATTTAAGTACATTGTCAATAGGGATGCAATCTTATTTTATGCAAATTTTGGTAATACCTTCGCTACTAGTCTCCATTCTGGATGCTGTGTTGACTGTGTCTCCGAAGAGACAATATCTAGGCATTTTCTTTCCCACGACACCAGCAGCGCAAGGTCCTGCACAAATAAATATTGTATTTTTATGGCTTTCCAGTACGTATTTTGATGCACGAGAGTGTTTTATTTTACTTTCACCTGAGTGTATTCCGATTCTAAGCTGGAGTTTACGTTCGGGTTTATGGCGGATTTTGAATTGTTTAATGGCGCTTCTCAAAGACAACGACATTCGAGCAATTTGCCTTGCGTGTTCGTTGCCATTTCTCTCAGGTAAACCCGAAACTACCATGTATGCATCTCCAATTGTTTCCACCTACAAAAAAAAGGAAAGAATAAATTTTCATTATCAAAAGAGTGCGACAATGGGAAAGTACCTACTTTGTAAACATCATAATTTCCAATAATTGCATCGAAGCAAGTGTATAGATCGTTGAGCAGATCTACTACCTAGAGTTTTAATACACAAAGTTAACTTGTAAGTAAACAATTTTATGCATAATAATTTTAGATATTTACATCCATAGGTGTACTTTCGGCAGAAAGGGATGTAAATCCAACAATATCGCTGAAGAAAATTGTAACAGAAGCAAAATTTTCTGGTCTAACATGATGGCCTGCTTTTAACTGTTCAGCTACATATCTAGAGTAATTTAAATATACATTTTAAATAAATCTTAAGAAAAATGAAACATATTGTTTCAAAGAAATAGAGAGAAATGTAAATATTTAAAATTCAGAAAGAGTCTTCGAGCAATATTTTATAGGATAATATAGGCTACATATTTTTTTAGATAGGTTCTAGATGGAGCCAACATCACTCGCTTAGGAAGTATTAGACTTACCTGTAACAGAATGACAGTAGTATTTTTTAAGTCAAACTATTTACTATAAACTCAAGTATTCATATCGTATAGCATTTTATAATCCATTTATTTTGATGTTATTTACATAATTCTATTGAAAAGGATTTTTAAATAATCAATATTTCAGAGTAAAAATCGATTGGATACCTGTACAGTAACAAGTAAGAAAATATCACTTTTCCTGATAAATTTGGTTCATTAATATTTAGTTTATTCTTACAAATTTAATTCAATCAATCATTACTATTATTATTTTGTACGAATTATCTTCTATAAATTAAGTTTCTTTTAAACATTTAAAGATTGAATCTATTACTAAGTCAAAATTATGCATAGAAACACTTCACCATTATTGGTTTGTATTTAATAATAATGCATTATGTTCAAAATTTATTTAAATCCTTTCAAAAGATTTTCATTTAAAAACACAATTACCCGACATTTCGATATGGCGGATTAAAACATTTGACCATGTTGATATACTACACACATTTAACATAATAGGGCCATAAATCAAGAAAAATGTTTTTAGATATTCCACTAACATAAAGCAGATTTTTTTTATAGTGTAATAAGATATCTAGTTCCATTTTTATCTACCTGATATCTTTTAATAACTAATATAAATATTCAATATTATTTCTGATTTTAAATCTAATGTCTTCAGATTGATGATTTATGAAATTTAACATATTGTCTTATGTTGTCATCCTATTATTTTTCTAAGAGTGCGAATTATATAATAAATTAGTATAACAATACAAAATCTGTAAAGCATAAACTTGAATCCATTAGATAAATTCAATCGGCTGCCATCTCGTTTTAAGAGGTTCTATCAAAACCAGTAAATTTTCAGTTTATTACTCTTGATTAATGAAATATTTACTGAAAATTGCAATTTGTAATTCAGTATGTTCACAAAATATTTCTCGATTATACAAAATTATATTTATCTGCAGTAAAATTATTTAAAAACTTCCATTTTAAAATATACTTCTATTTTAACAAAATTTTTACATTATAACTGCTGTAGACATTTATTTCAAATGTTTAAATTTTCCAGATAAATTTATACTATAGCAAATAAATTGAATTTTTTAGTTTTAAAAACTACTTAATAAAATTCTCAGATTTTCCATTATTCTTTTAGTAAATTTTTTACATTTAAAAGTATAAATAAATTTTTACAGTTTTATATTTGAATAATGTTTATATTTGAATGATTTCTAAAAAGAACTAACTTTTAAAAAAAAAATGTTTTTACTATATTATATTCTAGGCACAGCAGAACTAATTTACCTTGGTAATACTTCATACAACAATTCTTCACTTTTCTTTTTCTCTTCTAAAAAAGCTTCTGTTTTCTCTTCAACTAATTGCTCCAAGTTATTAGCATATTGTTCCATTCTTGATAATAAATTATCGAGGAAATTATTGCTTCCCATACTTCTAAAGAAAAAATAAAATTGCTTAAAAGTAAACAATGTAATCTAATTATTTATAAATTTTAACTTAAAACTTATTATTAATAATATATAAATTAAGAAGATAAATTGGATTTTTTAATGTAAAATATGGCAAATTATAATAATAACAGTTTTCTTAATTTCTTTGCTTGCTGTTTGATAACAGCAAAAGTGGGGCGATATGTCGGATCTTCTTCCCAACACTGATGAAGAAGCTCTAATAGATCAGAAGGACATTCATCAGGAGAAACGTTAGGCCGGAAAGGTGGATCACTAGCACTTCTTACACGCTCTATAGCTTCTATAAGAGAGAAATAGAAAACAGCAGTCATTTTCTATCTTGTTTTTTATGACTTTTACCAAACTTATTATTTTTCTTTAAAAAATACCTTGAGGCTGCACAGTAGAATATCGCTTAGTAGACGTCGGTATTTTCTGAAAAGGACCCAGCCTAGTAATGATTTCTCAGTACAATGGCAAAACTATATACATCCCCTTTCTGAGATCCTTTCATTTCTGATGGCTGTTCTCTTAAATGTTCTGGTGCTGTCCATAACAGAAGTCCTGTGACAAGAAAAATAAATTTTATAAATATCGATTTATTTCCTTCAATTTCGGTAATCTCATTCTTTTATAAACAGTTTAGAAATTACGATTTTACTATTAAGTATCAACGTAATATTTCTCTAACAAGTAAGCCCTAAAGGAAAACACGGCGAAACAATATATAGTAATAAAATAGATGGAATTGGCGTGTGGATAATAACAAGTATGTTATACATAACTACCTTAGCAATTCTACCTTAAAGCCCTCCTGTACTATAAATCAAGATACAATACATTATAACTACCTTGGTCTAGGATTTACAGCGTCATTCTAATGATTGGTAAAGACCCTCTAGCTCGGCCCAAAGCCTCCAATTGGCCGTGTTAAAACGTCTTATTTTTCTTTTATTAGAAACACTCAATCTTTCTCGATCAGATAAAAGCAATTTTAACTTTTACTCGATTTGATTTTTATTTAAAAAAATGTTATTAACACCACATTAGGTTTTTTTCTCTGATAGAATAGAGATAAGTATTCTTATATTTAGTAACAGAAAAAAATGACAATAAATTCTATAAATAAGGCTTTAAGTGGTTTCAACCTTTATTTTTTTTACTTACTTGGATCAATGTAAGTATTCGGTAAAAGTTGATCCAATAAAGTTCGTAGCCCGAAATCTGTCAGTTTGACTACAAACCTTCCATCAATGACACAATTGGTGGATTTTAAACGTCCATGATACATCACAGGACTTTGATGTAAGTACACCATCCCCTATAACAAATTTATATTATTTATTTTTTAACAGTTCTTTATTTTTTGACACATTAGTTGATCTTTTTATATCACTTTATCCAATAAAATTATTATTTAATTATCTCACCTCAATAATATCGCTTATCAGAGAAAATCTAAAAGGCCAATCGATTTTGATATCTTCGTTCGATAGCAATTCCTGCACATACATTTATAAATAAAATCACAAAAATGGAAAAAAATAAAATATATATTTACAGTATTAAAAATTTATAAATAAAAATTATCAACAATAAAAATTGGATATTTACTCGTAAACTTCCTCTTGGACTAAATTCAGTTAGCAAAGCAATATTTGGTTCATCCGAACAAAAACCGATAAAACGTATCAAGTTTTCGTGAGTCACGTCACGAAGCTAAATTAATATTTAAACAAATTATATTTCCTAATACGAAAACTAGATGGCAGCACATAATATACTGAAAATTTAATAATTAAAAATTATCATCATAATTTTTTTTTACTTGTTTAAATTCAAGAAGAAGCTTCCTGGTAATGTGCAATTTTCTGATATTTATTTGTTTAACAGCAACTTTCACTCCCTATAATGTTTTTTTTTCGTTATAATTAATTGTTTGTTTATTATTAATACAGTACTCTTTATTCATAAGAAAATATTTACCTTGTAGTAGCCGATGGTCATTGTTTTTCTGTTATTAGGAATTTCGATGCTGCCACTGATATCGTCTTTCTGTAAATACAGTATAATCCGTTAACAGATAGCCAATGGCGAGAGGATTATATGAATTTATTGATCCACCTGAGTGATTTCTTCGACATTTATACTTGTCGAAGATTTGGTACTAGCATGAGAAAATGCGACTTCGTTCCATTTGACTTTCCACCACATACTAGATAATTCGGATTCTAATTTCATTTTTCTGAAATTAAATTTAATAATTGAGTTTCAAACTGGAATTCTATGCGAATAATTAATTAAAGCTCAGTCGGTAAATTGTTAAAATTAAAAACGAAAATACCTATATAGCAGTAATCCTACAACAATAATGGCAACTGCAACGACACCTAGAATTGCCAAAATTGGAAACTTTTCTGAAAAAATAAATAAAATAAAATATATATTATATAAATTTTATTTTTACAATAGGCCTATTTAAAAGACACTGAATGCTTTTCATGCGATTTTTTATTAAATTTACTAAATAATACATGCTTTTTAATTCTTATTCTAATATATTTTCGTCAGCTAAGAAAACAAGACGATTATTCAGATGAGCTGTGAGCGTTGTTCTGACTATACACGCATGAAATGCACTCATGAAGATTTCATTTTATGGATCTCTGCACCAGCTTGTTAAATATTAATTTGTTTCGATTAATATATTACCGTTTAATTGACATTCCGGATCATTTCCAATAAATCCACAGATGGGTACGTCTAAAGGAGGAGCGTTTCGTCCATTTGGCCAAGAAATAGAGCGCGATTGTATCGGTTTCAGTATTTGCTGGACTCCATAATAGTGTATGACAGCCTGAAATAGAAGGTCAAAAGGTTGGCTATCCCAAAGTTACCCAATCTTCCCAAAGTCAATGATAAATCGCTTCCAATAAAACTTTACTTCAAACAACACTAACTCAGTTTAATCTATTTTAAGAATACCATTTTATATATTTTTCCTTTACCTGGATATTAAGTAAGAAAGATTTTTATTATGTTTTATTCTAGATACTGCTTTATATCTAATAAAAAGTCTTTTGGGGGGAAAAAAGACAAAATAGAGTAAGTACTTGCCTTCATTTTTCCACTTTTTACGTCTAAATCATATAAAGTATAATCAGCTTCGCGATCTCCGTTTCTGTTGATATGAATCTCTTCCGCGATGCCTTTGTAAAAAAGAAGAAAGAAATATAAAAAAGGGGAAACCATTTTATAAGATGGCACGACATCAAAACTTTTTTCACACAACAAAAACACCAAAACGATTTCAAAATGTTTGAAAGAAGCTCTTTTCACATTCTCCAGATTTTTTTAACGAGTTTCAAAGACCGCAAATGTCTTTGTTACAAAGATGTTGACAGCTTGAGATCTTACTGCATCTGCTACTGATCAATAGAGAATGAATGATAGACTGAATCAGGTGAATATGCCGGACCACGGTGATAGTTCGACCCTATTTCGCAATAGGAGCGTGTGAGATGTCCATTCAGTACAGCTTTACTTGCCCCTTATATTGAATTTCGATCCAGATCGTCTTCAGAATTGGTCACAATTCAAGTTCAACTTGCATTCCTATCTGAAGTATGAAACAACTAAAGGAGAGAACCTACGCTATTTCTCCTGAATACCTGAACATTTCATCTTGATAAATTTTATAAACCAATACGAGATAGAAATTTTAAGATTTATAACTTATTTTTTAAGATTGATATGGGAATACAAATTTATAAATTTTACATTAAAAATAGTAAAATTTTAAAGTAAATTGAATAGCCTACGGAGATTCGTGAGAATTATAAATTTTATAAAATTTATCAAAATATTATCGATAATTTAATATTAGTGACGTTTAATGTGATTGTGCAATATCACGTAACAACAGAACGAAATTTGAATTAAATATTTATGCATATGCTTTCGAAACTTCAAATTACAACATTCCATTTGCAATTGGTTTTAATTTAATTATGAAAAATCGGTATTTAAATTAGTGATTTAGCGCTCTGGTATCATCTACCGTGTTAAGGTTGATACTTAACGGGTAATTTATTTGATATATATTTTAATTTAAAGGATTTTTGAGATGTTCATACACCAGTAAATATTGAACTATATTAATAAACACTTCAGTGTTAAATTTCAAAAAGAAATATTTCAATTCGCAGTTGGCGTATTAAAGAAAAAATTTTTGTTGAAATATGATCCATAACTAATAATTATCGAGCCTTGAGAAAAAATTTCGAAAAATTTTAAGGAAATGGAAAAAATTTTTTTCATTTTTAGAATATTTGCTTCATATGTAAGAAAGTTTACTAGAAAATTATTCTTTTAAAAATCCAAAAGAATTTGAAAATTTTTAAGAATCTATTAAAATTGTTTCGGGAATATTCTTATGTTTAAAGTAATTAAAATAATTAAAGCAACTTTACAAAATTCTGTATGACTGCACTTTAGTTGATGTTTGTATTATTCGTGCAAATTTAGTTGCTTACTTTTCGACTTTCGTGAATAATGAAAAGTATCTTTCAAATTTCTGACTTCATACTAATTAGATTTTATTTTCCGCCCTTTCATTGTTACAACATAGAACTGAAAAATTCGGTAATTCTTCAGTATACAATATAGTGGCTGATAACACAAATACGGTACCGTATTAAGAGTTATATTTTTGGAAAATTCTTTCCAGTAGTTCATCTAATAGTATATTAAACAAATGGAAATGAGTAAAATTTCCATTTATTTAATATTTGATCGTCCTAATTAGTATATATTAATAGATAATCTTATTAATGTATTCTATCTATCGTTTTAATCTTGTTCCGATGCCTAATAATTAAATTTATAGCCTAATATTTTCAGTTCTAGCCGAATACATTATAACAAAACTTGTTAAACTAATCGAAAAATATTGGACATCGTTTCTCTCAAATTATCTTGTGTTTATCTTTCTTATTTATACGTTTGACTACAATTATCTTAATTTACTCGAATTCATTATCTGTAATATTTGCTGAATATTAATGATGCAATTAAAATTCTGCTGCAGCATATTTATCCTCTTTATAAGGAAAAAACTTTTTTGTTTTATAAAAATGAGGGGTACGTTCGATCACGTAAATACTTTTTTTTTTGTTTACGATTGATCGAGATTAAATTAACAATCATAAGTCGCTATGGCAACTAGTTAGGCTACATAAAAATAAACTGAATTAAATAATATCAAAATAATTTCCATTTTTATCTTTAATAATATTTATAATTTATCCAAAATCTTAAAAATTAATACAAGTTATCAATTTTGACTATAAAAAATTTATACTGTTTAGGCCTACAAAGGCTTAAGCTATTGCGTTCTGAGTTCAACCCATCCATGGTTCAATCGTTAGCAGTTCAATGCTCCCTAGAGTGAGTAAACATTTTTTTTTTTCTATTTTTAAAATTGAAAATAAATTAATTGCATTTAAAGTAAAATTCTAAGTACAGTTTATGCCGTATGACGCGGAGATACGTTCTGCGTTATTCGAGTACGTCTTATACGAGTGTCTACTGTATATTACGTCTTTATTTTAATAAAATAGAAATTCTATACTTCCAAATCTCCAAACTAAATTATTAAATAATAAGCACATAATTTCAATTTAATTGCTAGAGATGGCCATTTGGAAATCTTTAACTTTCATTATGTGAAAGCCAATTCAATTCTAACGTTAATCAAATTAAACTTTCTATTATACATCATAAATCTACTTTCTAGTGTTTCGTTATTATTGAAAAATATTAATATTTTATTAAGAATTCTTTTTAGCAAGTTAATTATTTCTATAAACGTTTTGATGACTCATTTATGCTCGTTTTTACTGTAAAATACTGTTTTATAGCATTATATAATTGAAATATTATTGTAATATAGATTTTACGTACTGCTTAATTTTAAATAATGCTATGATAAATCACTTACAGTTAAACTTTGAAGCTTATTGAGCCACGTATAAACGCAATTATACTGAAAACACACCAACACAGATATAAATAATAATTAAAACGAAGTTTCGATATCTTTATTGAATTTATATTTTTTTTAAGTAAGGCGAACGAAACTATTTGATAAGCAAGAGCCAGCTAAAAAAAATGGAATTTTTATAGATTTTTTAAAACCATCTGTGAATAAAAAGATTAAATTTTAATACAACTGCACTGGCCGAGTTTATTTAAACATCACTAGTTCAAGAACAGTTTAAAATGTAAATTCAAAACAAAATAAAAGATATATAACTGTAGCAGCGTGCTTTAAAACAAGTCATATAGCTTTTAAGTCACGAAACATAAACTAAAATAAATAATTTTTATGTAAATCGTTTCAATTTGGAAGCCAGATGCAGACAAACTATTGAAAAATGATCTTTTCGTAAGATTTAATCGAAGTAGAGTGATAAAGGAGAGAAGTATTGTATCTTTTAATCAATACGCTGAAATTCAGACTTCAGTTAATGTTTGAATCTCACTTCTAAACAAATATAGAATCTAGAAGGAAATTTTTTTATAACAATAAATTATGTACTGTAATAAAATCTTTTAATAGATGTTATATTCATAGTAAAATAAATGTATAAATTATGCGAGTAAGCTTTGCTTCATATTT
Source organism: Olivierus martensii (assembly GCA_000484575.1). Classification (NCBI taxonomy): domain Eukaryota; kingdom Metazoa; phylum Arthropoda; class Arachnida; order Scorpiones; family Buthidae; genus Olivierus; species Olivierus martensii. Next base: position 17,515 of record AYEL01073768.1, read on the forward strand.
CTGTTGAAATTTTAATTAAAGAGTAATTAAATATTTTATAACTAATTTATACAATATATCACTCAAAAGCTAATTTCGCCGTTAGAAAGTTATGATCCTGTTTGTCGTGATCTTATGTATCATCATATCTCAATTGCTTCGAATCACGCTATATTTCAGAGAGATTCTTCTAAAATTTGCAATTCAAACTGAAAATCTGTAGATGTGTATCGGATGTGAAAGTTCAAAAAACGAAGATCAAGTATCAATATGGATTGGATCATGAATTTTTTTTTTTTTTTTTGTCTTTTGATATAGTGAAGCTCTTAATTTTGAATTTTTCAATAATACAAGTACAATTTCGAGAATCTACTACTAACATTTATTAAAAGCGCGCATAAAGCGCAGTACAAGTTATTAATGTATATTGCTAATCTAATTATTGTTGATATATAAATTTTAGAATGTAGTTTCTTTTATTATAAGTTCAAAATTTAATATTGTCTCCGTTTAATGCTAGGGATTCCTTTCTATAAACAGAACTGTTAAATGAATCAGCACTATACTGGACAGAGTTCCTGACATTTGTAATTTATTGTTTATGAGTTATGGCCAACATATTAGGAGTTTATTGGGTTACTTAAACAATAAACACGATTTATTTTTTTTAGTATTGTCAAAGAATAAAAATGAAAGTAAATTAAGTGCAATAAGTTAGTGTCCTCATCAGTGCATGACGAAATACTGTACTTGGCGAACTTACGTTAATGTCTTTGTGAGAAAAGATTGAAGTTACTGACAAGCTATAGCTCATTCTTCGAAGATGACCAAGTTTGACACATCTTCTTGAAGAAGGTAACAAGAATTGATTGGCAAGCTCAGAAATATTTTTTCCTTTATAAATATTTCCTAAAGAAATAGCATTATAACGAATCGGCGCAGTGAGAGACGACGTTAAACGGGGTATGCCTGTATATCGATGAAACAGAAAATCATTTACTTTCAGCTAAGACCAATTTTTTTTTTTTTTTAACATAATTTGCTTGTTTATAATTACTGAGATTCATTGAGAAATTTTTTTATAAATTTTTTGGTATAATAATCTGCATTGTTTAAACAATTTAAGGTTTCTATAAAACAAAAAAATTATGATGCGATTATAAAAATTATATTAAAAATATAGATTTATCATATAGTTTTTATACACGATAAAATATGTAGTTTTCTAACTAAACTTAATTTAGTTAGAAAAAATTTCTTTTCATTTGAAGTAATTTTACATTAAAATGGCCATAAGATTTTCCTATCGGATTTAAATGATACACGTATAATTGGAATCTTAATGGAATCGTTTCTCGATTTCTGTATTAATCAGTGCATGAATGCATAATTTAGCATCTCTTTTATCTAAATTTAGTTCTATTTTAGTCAATCATTAAAACATTAACCGGATTTTATTGACTATTTCCAAATTCCATGATTCCTCCAGACTGAAAAAATTAAAACGAAAACTGATACTTAAATTGTAAAATTAATAGCTGTAAGCGTACGTTATATGATTTTTTAAAAGCTTTAAAGAACTTATTACCTCCATAAAAGGTTCTGTTCCACATTTTTCTAATCACATTCCTTCCATCAAAAGGATCATCTCCATCTTCCAAACTCTGATTGAGAGCAGAAGCGAAGAGAAGAACACAATCGTGGAAATCAGCTACAATCACATTTACCTGAGTTAGAAAATTTTAAAAATATCATTAATCTGTCAGAAGTGGCGTTATATCTTTATAATTTATAAAGCTATCAAAATTTAATTATTTTGGTAATTTTTTAAATAAAAGTTACGTCGTCTTTCTGGAATGACGTGTTGAATTCCATTCTAGAACGTAGCACCACTTCTTCAGCAAACTTCTTATATTTTTCGGTGGTGGGAACTTTAGCAGAAACCAATAGAAATGATTCATAAATTTTTCTTGCATCCTAAAGTATATTAAAATAAAACAGGAAAAAGAAAACATGTTTTATATAATAAAATAATTTCGAAAATTCGAAATTGTTTTTTCCTTTACTCGTATTTTCGTTTTATATTTCGGTTATTGATAGAAATGTTAAAATATAAACTGCCGCAACAAGTATATTTCAGTTTAATGTTTCGTAAATGGTCTTGCAGCCTTAGCTATCGATAATAAATTCTCTTTACTTTCAAGAAAAAGTTAGATAATACTAGTAGTATGCAAACTGAATATATCATTCGATTTTATGAGAATCAAATACATATTTAGGCCGTGTTTTAACCGAACTATACGGAAGAAAACATTATTTTCAACAACTGCAATAGTTTAAGTCTACTTATCGATGTCTACTTATTCTTTTTTTTTTTACTTGATTTTCTTTTCATGACAATCTAATATTCTCTCCAACAATAAGTTCGCGGGTATAAATCTCGATCTGACCTACTTTAAGAATACCTTACCATAAACTAAAATTTCCCTCTTGATAAAGTTTACCCTATCCATCATATTAATGTTTTTTTTTTTTTTTTTTTTTTTTTTTTTTTTTTTTTTTTTTTTTTTTTTTTTTTTTTTTTTTTTTTTTTTGTTTCTTTCGGAAGATTCATTTGGTTTTCTCTTATTCCCTGGGGCCGTACATTCATCTTTTATATTATTGGCAGAAGTTCCATTTGCAACTATATCCATTTTTATTCTTTTACAAATTTAAAGCCACAATCTCGGAATTTGTAATTCTTGCATATTTTTTATCCTGGTTTGAGAAGTTTTACTTTTTTTTAGCTTTGTTTAAAGAAAACAAAGGAAAAAAGATTTAAGATATTTAAATTTTTCTTTATTTTATTTTTTGGTATAAAAAAAGAAAATAACGGTCCATTATAATATCAGATTTTAAGACAAAATAGCTTTTTCTATGGCTCTTGAGTTAAATAGTTTAGGTCGAATGCATTTCATTATCAGCCAGGTCGTATATCGGACGAAATATCTGTCTTGTAATTTAAGTGAGGATAGCCGAAGAAAAAAATAAACTGAAAAAAAAGCCTTTCGATACCATTTCATCTTTTCTCCTCATCACGTTCGACATTCAACTTGAATATTCCTAGATATTTTTTTATTCTGTTTTCTTTACGGCCTCCTTTCGTCTTTTATAGTCTATTGTGTATTCGGAGGATGTTACATCCTCCCAAAGACTATTTGGGGAAAGCCATTCGACTTAGCTTTCCTATGTTGTTAACAGTTACGAAAATCAGTATTGTTTTAATGTTCTCGTTAAAATACTCTACAGTGTAAAATCTTTATCAAAACAGTTCTCTTAACGTGATTAAAGTATTAATGAAAAATCGATATATATATTACATATATGCATATATATTTTTTTAAAAATTGTAATCTTACCTCATTTCTGACGCCATCTTCTCTGTACCAAGAGAAATCTCCGAAAGCAGGTTTATTCTTAAAAAATTCTACGCTGATGAAGACATAATCACCATTTCCCATTCCCAGATCATAAGCGCTAAGTAAAAAATTTCTAACCGTCTCTCCGTTTGAAATCAAAAAGAATACTATATATGTGTATAAAAGTATATATAAAAAATCTTTAGAGTATGTAAATATATATAAACTTATAAATTATATATACAAGTTAAAAATATTAGTTTTAAAGAAATTTAGAAAAGGAGAAAGTTTTCGAGAGAGAATATTGGCTATTTGAATAAAACGATTGAAGAGGTGTCTAGTTCATCAAAAAAGCAGATTTCGAAAAACTTATATCAGACTTTCGATTATCCATACTGGCATTCGAAAATCCCAAAAGTAAAAATTAAGTTTTTAAGATCAAAGTTATTTTTATCGAAGAAAACTTGGCCTTATATCCATATTGTAAATACGAAACAGTTTCTCTTTCTTTTCAACTTTTATTAGAAAATTTGCATTTAAAAAAGTAAATTTAAATGCAATTCGCTTGGGTAACAGTATTTTAGAAAATGAAAATACTTCTTACTTTATGATTTTGTATGAATATTATATTCTGAATATTACTTTCCCTTTGTCTTATTTGTATTCCGATAATAACATTAGCACGGTTAGTAGAATTTCTGGTTTAAATTAATTTTATTGTGTGTGTGTTTTTTGAATCTTAAAAGAGATTTAATTAATAATATCGAGTTAAATATTCGGACAGCATGAACGTAACTTAACGTGAACGAAATTTCGAATGTTGACATAGCAAAGTAGGCCTACTATTAAATATAATTCCTATTGATATGACTCTTGGGGGTCGAAAGTATTAAAGAAAAAGTAATATATTCCAAACGTATTTGGCAATAAAATAACGTAATTAATACTATCGAACCGCAAATGGTCGTCTACAAAGACAATGTTATCGTAAAAGTAGACAATAAAAATGGACTAACTGCTTTCTAGAATAGCAAGATTTTTCTTGAAATACTTACTTCTTGCTTCTTTACTGGATGCTTTCAAGATATTGGTGAAATTTTTTCTTCGTTTTGAAAGCGAAAATTCGTGTAAATCTAGGTAGATATCGTAAGATTTATCCTTTTCGAAAGTGTCCATCAAACTCTGTTTAATTAATCGACTCCAGTTAACGGTTTCTTCGACAATGAGTGCTACGTGATGCCAATCGAAATTCTTCAAAATTTGCAATATAAATATACTCATTCCTTTAACTGAAAACGAAAGTCTGGTTAGAGTAGAAAATACGTCTTTGTTTGAGAAAGTATCGTCGATGCTACCGGCAGTATAAAGAGGAACATTCCAATAAGCGGCCATTCTGGCAACTGGATCCAAAGCTAGAGTACAAGCGGGTCCCATAAAAGCGCTTACTGAATTTAAGTAATATTCTTCTGCAGCGTATACTCCTGCATAATTTTGCACGCATCTAGAAGAGCTATTGCGATATCTATCCTTCCAAACGATATTAGGGTAGATCCGACTTACTTTCTCTACTGCTATACTTATGGCCGGTTGCACTAATTCTAAAGTGTAAGGCAAATCTGAATCCGCAACGAATAAGCTAACGATATGAGCTGTGAACGAAGAGTTAGAACGATGCAGATAAAATGCTAAAAGTAAAGCAGAGCGTATCAGAGACATGTTGTTCTCAAGGTCTTCTATGAATGGAGCTTTCTTCTTCTCTGTCTTTCTGTCAATGCTTCCGGAACATTTGCAATAAAGTGAACGACAAGAAAGATTGGATGTTGACTGATGGGAAAATCTACTCAATGGAGGCATAGGGAATGTTTTTTTCCTGTTTAAATATTTTCTTTTTAAGCAAAACTTTTATGCTTAAAAAAATAAAATTCTCTATCCAAATACTGTATCGTTTAATTTGAGTTTTAAAGATTTATCGCGTACGGGCTGTTTCTAAAATTTACTTTTGCCATAAACTGGCACAATAATTGAGAGTAGATGTAGCAGGTGATTCTTAGTCAGTGATAGATTGTGCACTTCCTTTGTCTGCTCCGATAGTGGTCATTTTAGACGATTTTATCGATCGATATACAAATCATTTTGACAGCAGCCGGATGCAAAATGAACTGTTATCGACAGGCATCTTCCTCTTCACCTCACTACACTATTAAATATGACACGAAATTTATAAACTTTTAATATCTTTAAATTGAAAGCATTAAGAAAATTTAAAATGCTATATTAAGTTTCTTAATTTCGGTCTTTGCATAGGAAATCTCCATTCGATTTTTGCGGATTGCAAAGAGGGAAAATAAATAAAAAATACGGTAATATCTTTAGATAAATACATTCTGTCTGATTCTATAGCATTTTCAATGAAAATATGTTTGTCTTTCCGTGCTTTGTTTTTCTGCCTTTTTCAAGAAAACATTCGCTTGTCAATATACTCTATTATGTGGTATTATCACGCAACTTCATAGATTTTTATATTTTATGATGTTGTTAGTTAGATTCCCTCCATCTGATTTTCATTTTAAATTAAGAATATTCGTTAAGTTTGATTTTATTATTGAAGATTCTCGTAAAAAGTGGCATTAATAACTTAATTTGTTCCAGTAAAAATTAGATTTATTTGAGGGCTTAACAAAGGCGATGTTTATACTATAATTTATTATCGTTCGAGTAAAAAATAATATCCTCATCATTATTTATTTTTTTCCTTTCGATATCTTATGTCTTTTTTCTTTAATCTTTCGCGTTAAATATTTTTAATCTGATTTTTTTTAATTTGAAAAACACAACTTTTCGATTTATTCATTCATTTTTTATCACTTTGCGACTCGAAATTTTTATCTAATTACAGTATAACGTATAATTTGATATCAGACAAGATTAGGGACGTTAGAAAAATGCATTAATTTTGTCGTTTGATAAAACTACATCGAACTTTTTTATAATTTCAGTTTTTTAAAGTCGTAAAACTTAAATGTTATAAGGTCAAAACACTGTATTTGTCAATAATTCGGTGCGGTGAATGCGAAACAAACTTCCTGAATGTGTTTTTATCACTGATGCAACAAATCTGCAAAGATCATAAAACTTAAATGTTATAAAGTCAAAACACTGTATTTGTCAATAATTCGGTGCGGTAAATGCGAAACAAACTTCCTGAATGTGTTTTTATCACTGATGCAACAAATCTGCAAAGATCTTTTTTTTCCCTTCTTCTTCTCCTTTTTCTTCGTGTTTGCAATATAAAAAAAAAAAAAAAACACAGAAGCGTGATGACGTTAATTTATGGTTTGTATATATAGAAAGTAACACGAGTCATTGTATACGAACTCCTTAAAAGTTAAAATTTTGGTTCTTTTATCGTCTCCGTCTTTAATATATCTCTAATGTCAATATTATTATACTCATCAATTTTCATTAAAACCGAAGACTATCATAATATTAACCATATTTATACTTTCTCATCAGTTTATATTGGTACAGACTTCGATAACAAAAAATAAAAAAGGAGAGTTAAAGAGCAAAAATAATCGAGTAAAACGTAACGTTAATTTAATTCGATAAAATTTACAAATGCTGGCATTTAATCAAGAAAAAAATAGAGAAATAAGAAAAATAACATTAAAGCCATGCGATGTCAAATTTTTTAACATTAATGTAATTTGGTCGAAACTCAAAGAAACTTTTACTGTTTGGTCTCAGTCAACAACAGATGACAGTATATGTTCTCTTCAATTTTTTACTTTATAAATTTTTATCATTCGTCTTTTAAATTATCTAGTAGTTACATTGAATTTTTTAGAAAAAAAAGAAATGAATTGTATATTTAATATTAAATATAAATCTTCAGTTTTAGAAGATTTGATTGATTTATTAAGCAATTATAAGGCCAAAGTCGTTTATGGTAACTTATTTAAGAATTTGGATTAAAATGACTCTCGATGAGACTTTTTTATGTTTCTTTTATATCAATTTTTAATTCGAGTTTCTTCGCAAAATATATTGTTAAATAATTTATCAAAATATTTTGACGTATTCTTTACAATATCCTTAGTCGTTTTTCCCCCATTCTCCAAAATAACTAATATTTTTAATCGTTCTTAGTTTACAGATAATGGTTGAATTTCACTGACAAACGACGTTTTAAGTCGATCCATCCAAAGATGACAGTTGTTTTGATTGTTCTTTTTCCACATCAATCATTTTTCTTTATGAGCGGAATAAAGTCGGAAAGATTTTAATCTTCCAACGTAAATAAATATCTCTCTCTCTAAAGTTAAAATGTTGATAATTATCATCAAAAATAATTATTTTGCCTTATATATATCGCTCGTTAAATTAAATTCGACAAAACAAACTGTAGAATTGATTTACTTTACGGTTCTAAATAAAAGAATCTTCTATTCTTGAAATTACTTCTTTTTTTTTCTTCTTTTCAGTTCTAAATTTCATGGAACATTTCCCAGTTTTCAACAATTTCCCCTTCAAAAGAAAATAAAACAGAACTAACGCAATAAATTTTTAGTTCGCTCCTAATCAAGGTCGTTATATCGCATCTCGGAATAAAAATATAAAATTTAAATGATAAATTACCCTACAAATCCGCATTTCTAAGCATTTCATAAGAACTAATTCTAAATTTCGACGGATTTTAATGGCCGCAGACACTATCTGTCATCTTCTAACGATATGCTTTACGGCTTTTCCCAATCTTCTAAAAAAAATTTTTTTTTAAGATATCAAAACTTGTCGATATCTTTTCTTTTTATTGTTATAATAATAATAATATAAGATTCTTGTCGATATCTTTTCTTTTTATTGTTATAATAATAATAATATATATATATATTATTTTTACCGATTTACTTATGTTTGTATATTCGATCTTGATTGTAATAATTTCCTTCTCAATATGCGAAAAATCACCGACTGGTTTTTCTAATGTGCGATTGAGAAAAAAACGGAATTTTTAGAATCCTATCTCGAAAATGAATATCGCATATAGAATTATTTGACCGAGCCATACGGAGCGGAAAATAAAATTGAAATATTTCGCTCACCTTCAATTTCCACTTGCATTCCTCCTGTAAATATTATTTGATGTTGTTGAAGGAGGAAATCGTTACAATTTCCCTTTTGGCTAAACTGGAGTTTTGCCTTCAAAATGTTAAAATTTTACAAATATTTTCCCCCCGATCAAAAATAATAACAATATAAAAAAAATCTTCAATATCGAAATCGTCGTTTCGTATATGGAGCAGACGATATTTATTCAAAATTTTAATTTAATTTTTGAAGAGCAAAAGAAGTGTAAAATTTTATAATTAATAATTAATTAATTAACTTTTAAGCTTTAATTTTGTTTCCAAGAAATTTTGATAGGATGGGAACGAAGAAAAAAAAATAAAGAAAAATTTATTGAAAATCATAATACCGATAAGTTAATTATCTTTTCGAGGTTCAGTTGATTAGAAAATATCAATTTAGAAGTTCAATTGAATCTATCAGAATTAATAGAAATATGATTACGTCGCCTCAGATTAAATCATTAGTAATTTTTGACAGCGTAATTTATTCAAGATAGAAGAATCTTATTCTGCCTCTGATTGCGCATCAAGATCTACTTGTTCCACTTCAATGCCATCAACTAACAAGAGTGTAATTAATTCATTGATCATTTATTCTAAACTGCCAGACAGAATGTTTATTTGCCATTTATTGATTAAAATTCTTGTTTATTTAAGATAATAGTTGAACAAACAAAACTTTTTGTAACGGAACGTTCACAGAAACGCGAACTTTTTTATTTGTTTTACTAATTACACCTTTCTCTTTCAGTTATTTCGAATATATCTTTCAATATAAACAGAAGTTTTACAAATTCTGCATCAATAAATAATATTCATATATTTAAATATGTGTTTCGATACAGTTTTAATATATTGACTGCAAAATTGCAAAGAATAATTGGGAATAAGTGCTTTCATGGCTTCAATTCGACTAATTATCACTTTATAACGCGAAATTATTGCGTTAATTGTCAAATGCATACGAAAATTGAAGTGCGTACATGAATTTAGATTAAGGACTTTCAAAACCAAAGCTCATCTAAATCAATAATTGAATTGTTCGTGCAGACGAATGGACAAAACCCAACGAAAGTAATGTGTTGCGAGAGACGTGCGCTTAAAAAACAAAACAGCAAAAACAAAATTACTCTTTTTTTACTTAAAAATAATAAATAAAATTACTACTTTAGAAGCTAAATATTACCTTTTTAAAATTTTTTCTCTCTGTTATTAGTACTCAGAAAAGAAAAACGTAATAAAAATTAAGTAATCCCAAGCGATAGTTTTTGCCTTGATAAAAGATTTGTGGCTTCTTCATTTTCTTTCGACTTCCTTTATTTAGCAGTTCGTTTTAAAATGCTACCGAGGAAAACTAGCTACAGTTTTCAAGTTTTTTCTTTTTTGTTTTTTCCATCAGATCTTTTATTGTTTGGTAATTTGTCTTTTTTCTTTCGCCAAAATTTGTCCTTGGTTAAGATGTAACTGTCATTTCTTTTTTATTCTCGATCGATCAAACATCACAATCTTCGAGATTTTTAATGGATACATTTATTTTCTTTAAAAATATATATTTATATTAAAATTTCTATGATTAATTTATAGATATACGAATTAATTTTATTCTGTTAATAACCGTTCTCGCTCTGTTGCTATCATTATTTCAAAAATATATTATTGTCCACCGCTTTAAAGTTCCAAAAATATAAAAATATGGCGCCTTATCTACAATATTATTATATTGGATGACGATTTTGATTTATTTTATCATTATTATAAACGAGAAATACTTTTTACAATAATATTTTTACATTTTTTTTATCGATTTTTATCTTATAATATTTATTGTGACACACAATATGGCCCGAGGAGAAAGTTTCAAATAAATTAATGGAAACTATGGATAAATCAGAAATCCGTTTCTTGTTTTCTTTTTTTTGTTAATTATTTTTGTTAGTTACTCAACTCGAAGAATATAAATTAGAAGTTTAGTGAAAGCACTTTAGTTGTTAAAGAAGAATGTTTATTTTTTATTTTGCAATTTCTCGATCGATGGATGCTGGTACAGACAATGATGAAGGAGTTGAATGTAGTTTGTCAATAATCTACTCGTACTCAGGTAATGAACCGAAAGATGATATCTGCTCAATCGATTCCTTTAAACACCACTTCAATAATAATAAGCAATTAAAAGTCTTATTAATAATATTTGAAAGTTTCAAGGTCATTCAAGGAGAATATTTTGTTACCAATTTATTTATTTTTCGTAAGGGAATTAATGAGCATTTATGATAATTTTGATTAAATTTTCGCATGCCTTCGGGAATGACGCCAAATCAATTATAAGTGACGAAACGAACGTATCAACCTATAATATATTACATTATACATGTTAAATCGGTTAATATCACGACCAATAATTACTAGCGGTAGTTTACGAAAGTAATTACAACATTAACAGTTTGATCATTTGTTGCGAATTTCAAACTTCGTCAATTGTTTAAATGAAAACTATCAAATGGCGATTTAGTTACCTAATGCGAACGCCAGATGGCGGTATACGAAGTAGATTTTTTTTATTTTTAAATTAATTTTTATTGTTATTAAATAATTTATTATAAAAATTAATGTTAAAGGTTTTTGTGTATTATTATTTTACATAAAGAATAGGAAAAATATGCGAAATGTTTTGACGTCGCTCGCCAACCTTCTGATAATCGACAAGTATGGGCATGTTGCCAAATCACCGAAAACAGAATGGTAGAAACGGATTTTTAAACATAAACGGGCGAGTTTTAATAATTTGTTATCTCGATATCCGTTCGCTAAAAGTGGAGATTTTTATATTAACTATTTAAATAAAAATATTATCAACATATTAATATCGTACGAAAGTAAAGCAAGCATTTGTCAAAACAAAAATTGCACGAGTCGGAAAACATTTCCGTTTCGTTTCTTTTTTCTTTCGGAAAAGATTTAATTTAAATTTTGAAAAAATAAAAAATGGCCAAAACTGTTGTTTTCGTAAATTACAAAAAAATTTCTTGGCATTTTTGATAAAGGAATACGTTTCCATTTTTTATTTGGGACAAGGCAGGTGTTTTCTTTTTTAATTACGAATAATATTTATTTGGGTAATTTTAATATTACTAAAGTCAGTATTAATAAATTACTTAGCGCAATTAGTATTTAAGAAAGCATTGCGCTCAGGAAGAACATTTAAGATAAAGGAAACAAAAATATTCTCGAGAGACCGTCTGACTGCAAAGGTTCCATCTGCTTGTTCTCATTCAGTTTCTTTTGTTCTGACATTCATCTTAAGTCTAATGATGTGGTCCTATACAACACCCGAAATGACACAAACTTAACTATCTGGAAATTTTATATCTAAGTTCAGATAGGCTATTCTATAACGTTTTACGTTGTATTTTCTATTAAATTGAAATAAAATGAGAATTGTATGATTCAACTTTTAATAGGTTTTTCTCTTATATATATATTTTAGTGCACATACCAAACCAGTATTTTTTTAAAAAGTTAAAAAATAAAATCTATTAAGCGAAATTAAAAAAAAAATTGTCTAAATTATCTTGTCTATTTTTCTGATGATTTTCCAAGTTATTTTCTGACAATTTTTTAAGAAAATCGATTTTAAAATCTTCCATTAAACCTATCAAATGAGTTATGGCCGTCTTAATATGTTCTTCACGACCAACAGATACGACATAGTATAAAGTTTTTTTTTTCGCATTTAACAATTTTATTAACCAGTTTGTCATTGGCTAAAATAATTTAAAGCGGCCGAGTTAAAACAAAATTATGTTTTTTTTTTTATGTTATATTTTATGGTACAGATTACATTCAAATAAAGTTAATTTAAAGCGTTATTGTACATATAAAAAAAAACGTATGAAAGTTTTATTTATTTATTTTTTAATAGTTTATCTAATGACTAAAGTTTCGGCAACAGCGTTTTTATCTTGCGTATTTTACGAATATATCATTTCCTTTTTGTATTCATATCTTACGTAGGTTATTTTTTAAATAATTAATCTCGGAAAGAAAACCAAATATCTGAATGTAAACATCATTAACATTCTTTTCGCGGACTCAAATTTCAATCAATCTTCGGCGGTACATTTTCGCTGCAATTTAAGCAAGATGAAAGATGCAAAAGAACCCTTTTTAAAGGATATCCGCATTATTATGACTACTATTAGTTAAAACCCGATTTTCTGCCAAAATGAACTATAGAATGGAAGTTAAAGTACGTTATCTGATCTTTTACTCGACTACCGATCTCATTTATGATGTTCTTTTTAAAAAAGGGGAAGTTCCTAATATTCGACTTTCTTAGTTAAACTTATCTGTGGAAATAAGATTCTTTGTAAAATTTTCATTGTGATGGAAATAATTACATTAAATTTATAGTTTATTTTAAGCTGTTGCCTTTATGGGTCGTATTAAACGCTTAATGTTGGATATGAGGAAATGACTAGAGAATGTCAGTAATTAGAAAACATTGTCTTTTCCAAACAAAGTAGTTGCACTGTATAGTAACCTAATTAAGTTTTCATGAAATTAGAATTTTATGAGAAACTTTTTTACAAATTTTAATTAAAAATTTCTTCGATACGGGCGTATTAAATCTTTAAAAACTTTTTCTCTTTTTAATTTCAAATAAAAATTAAATTGCGGCAGTTTATTTTATTATATATATATTTTTTCTTTTGTCGATAGAATGCATACAAAGATATTTTATTATAGTTCAAACAACTGCAATTAAAGAATGAGAAGAAAAAAAATTAGTTTGAATTCAATTTCGTCACTGAATTTTCTCGGATAAAATTCAATTTTTACAGTTACAGAAAATGTCTGACGTATTTTACTGGTTAAGCAATCGGTGCAAATTATATTTAAATATGGTTCCAGTCATTTTAATCTATTAAAATTTCAATTTAAATGTTAATAGGAACTTAAAAAAATAAAATTGGCTTGCTTTTATGTTCCATATTATAGGTGGGAGACTTATTTTAAATGAAGACAGCAGGTAGCTATGTGCCAATAACAGGAAAGCAGCATTGAAAAGGTCAATAAAGTGATTTGAAAAAGTGCAAAGTTTATTTCATTCGAGAACCGAGCTAGTTTCTCTCAAAGTAGATGGCTGTCAAGGTTGAAAATGCAGTTCTTTGCACACAACCTACTCTCAGCTGCATAACCTACTGCCGTAAGAAATTATTTAATTAGTCTCTTAAGTAGTCGCTTCATTTAAATAAAAGTACAATATTTGCCGAGAAAGACGATAAAAATAAAGGCGTTTAATAATAACTTCTGCAAATTTTTCTTTTTTTCTTCCATAACTGTGCAATTATTTTTAATTTTTATTTATTAATTAATGATACGTACAAACTTGTTTGTGTTTAAGCATTCGTTAAAATGGCAGAGTAACCAAAATAAAGTGTAAAAATCTCAAAAAATAAAATAAAAATTAGTGTTATTTTGGGCGACTTTTAAAAATGACGAGAATGTCACGAAATTAGTTAAGTTGTCTCCGTGTTGACAAATCAACGACGGGTGACATAAAAAAAAAAAAAAAATGGAGCGACATCGAAATGAAGAAAAAGCGTTATGTTAGACGTTAAAAAAATCGTGTTGAAAAATTCTAAACTTTTTTTTATTTATTTTGTCGTGTTTAATCACCGAAGTGTAACTGCTAATGTTTACAAACGGTGTAATTATAGCACATAATATCATCTTGTTAAATAAGTTCAATCCCGTCATAGCTGTGGCCATACTGTAATTTTATATAATAATTTTAAATTTTTACCTTACTGCATTCATAAATAATAGAAAATTTATGAGACAAGTTATAAATAACGTTTAAAATTTATTATCATCGTCATCTCTTTTTAATATTAAAAAAAATTCTGTGAATTATTTAAAATTGTTTTAGTGAACAGTAAAGACAAGATGGCCGCCGAGAGCATTTTATAATAAATGTAAATTCGATAGGTGAACAATTAAAATGGGACTTGCAGATTCAATAACAGAAGAGATACTAACTTTTGTCTTTTTTCCTAACGATAATATTGCTTTCAATCGATTCAATGGATAATTTCACCACACTAATAAATCACAGCGAAAGAGAATTTATAATTAAAGAAATTCATTCCTTTCGATCACAGGAAAAACACGATTTTCTATAATTAATTTAAGGAAAGTTATAAGTAACTTTTTTGAATTATTATTATTTTTTGTTTTGCTTATTTTATAGAAATGCTTGGACGAAAATTGGTTCATTTAAGTTAGAAAGCGTTCATATAAATCGGCCATTATGGTTAAGTCCGTGACGAAACGGTGTAAAAAATAATCATCATGTTTCGTTTTTTATTACTTTGTCGAAAAAAACAGAGAAATGAATGTAATACTACGAAGACATTACACAAATAGTAATTATCATGATAAACAAAACGACTCTTGTCTTTGTTTCTCCACATCTATAAATTAGCTTTATTTTGAACTTATATTTCATGCTCTGTTGACTGAAATAATATAAGATCATTAGTTCTTTCTTTTTATTATAAAGTTTGTTTGTAAGTATAAGTCATTTGTGATATTTTTGTCTCGGTTTCCAATATGATAAATCTTTCCTAATCTTTCGTAATAAGTTATAATTACCGACATAATCTGTTAAATTTAAGCATCGAAATTTTTGGTATGTTATCGATTTAATTAACATTATTAAATGTTTGACTGAGTTTTAAATATTTTTTCGTGATTATAATAGTCCTTGAAACGGACATTGTTAAGTCCTCCATTGTTCTGAATCTCTGAGTATTAAGATTTCTTTAAAATGCGTTAGACAAATGGTCTGCACTTATTAAGTTGTCATTCGTTCAAAAAAGGAACTCAACCTTGCCAAAACTCTCGACTTCATATCAATATTTAAAACGTTTTTCTCTTGTTCTCGAGATACGTATAATTGTGATAGAATTTTTTTTCCTTCTTCTTCTTCTTCTATTACTTCCTCCTAAAATGATCGATTAGTCTAGATGTTGTGAAATCCTCGAGAAAAAAAAATTATATATATTTCATTCCTTTCGCTTTGGTACTTGAAAAAAAGAAGAAGGGGAAAAAAATTAAATTTATCAAAACTGTCAAAAATTGACTTCTCTAATAACGCCGGAAAGAATTTCTAAAACTTTTAGATACCTAAAACAAAATAAATATAATTTAAATTAATGATGAAATATCATCTCTGAAATTTTGTGTTAACTCGATACTACTGCCTTTGATTTTAATTTATTATAAAATTAAAACCGACTACCTGAGGGAAAAAAATAATAATAATATTTAAATAGAATAAATAAGAAAATATATCTCTCAATTATTTTATTATTATTTATGTAAGCAATGCTACGATTGGTTGTAGTTAGGCATAAAGCTCGAGCAGAATGAGAAACTTGAGCTGGATGGAGTTCGAGATTACCTTCGAGAGTGTTGGCGCGAAGAAGTGAAGGAAGGAACTAACTACTTCGTTTAGAGGTGATTTCGATGTTTTTCTCAACCCGCTCGAGTGTCTTCTCTTCGAGAGTGGGTTTATTCGCTATTTTGGTTCTAGTTTTGGTGGACAGGCCGTCCATCCTTTATTTGTCCGGTTTCGTTAGTCCGGTATTTCCCGTCACTACTACGACACTTTGGCGGGGAACTTTCCTAATCCAGCGGGGACGTCTCCTCCCGCTCTCGGCCCCGGAGAAAAGCTCACCTCGGGGACCGACCTCTTGTCGTTTCGAATCCGCGGCGAATGGTCCGCAGCTGAAACTCTCTTTCTGCCGTCAGCAAGGCTTCATTCCCCGCCCCTTTACTTTCTTTGTTACTAGCAAAGATGGCGGGTCATTCCCGAAGTCTTCTCCATCGGTCCTGTATAGACACTTGCAATCGGCTCTTTCACTCTCCTCACAACTCGAGGATGTGCGATTTTCTCGATCTGGGTACCTAATCCTTAAAACCTCCGAATACGATTGCGCAGCAGAAATTCTAAACCTGACAGCTGTCGGCTCTGTTCCGATAGCTGTCAGGTTCGCCTCCGACTCTGTACAAACGGATTTCCTCATCCGGGACGTCGATACTGACATAACTGTCGCGGAAGTCCTTACATGGGCCCAGAAGGACGGACTCCACCTTGCAGAAGTTCGCCGCTTTTGTCGCCTCAAAGACGGTATACGCGAGCCCACCTCCACAGTGCTGCTTTCCGTTATCGGCCGCGATACACTAGACCATGTTACGATCTTTTTCCGCCGGTACCGGTGCTCCCTGTTTGTCCCGCGCCCTCGGGT
>AYEL01073769.1:0-25210 GCA_000484575.1 Olivierus martensii
GTGAAGTTTTACACAAGTTTCAGAACTAGAAAAAGTCAATATATTACCAATAAACAAATAATATAAAATTCATACCAAATTCAAATAACTTACATGAACAAAAACAAACTAAAAGTATATAAACAAAGAACAAAAGTAACTTATTTTATGTATAACTTAAATATTTAGCTTTTTCATTTGCAAACTGGTTAATATCATCACTCGTATTTAAATAATTAAATAAATCACGCTCTATGGACAAAATACTTAAATCATTTAATTTGTACTGTCCCAAAGAAGAGCGTAAATAATTTTTTATACTTTTAAGTACTGAAAAAGATCTTCCACCGCTGCAGTTTGTAGCAGCAGTACTTAAAAAAATGCGCATTGCTGTGGCCACGTTAGGAAATGTAACTCAATTTTTGAATCAATTATTGTCCTCAAACTGAGTTCCGCAGTAGATATATTTTCTTTATCTTCACATAAATGAACGTTGAAATGAAAAAATGAAATGAAAACGTTGAAAAAATGAAGGCATTTTTCGATAAAATTATTTTCTAAATCGTCCATATGTTTTACGTAACTCTGCAGCATTCTTTCTAATTGTGTCTTCATTTAAAATTTTCAGATTGACAAGAAAGCTAAATTTTGAGTAAATGTCATCATAGGCACACTTTCTCTTTTGTACTTCTGATAAGAAGTTTATCAATAATAATATAATATGTATTTATGCGGAATTCGGTACTGGCATCAAATTCAACTTTTGCCGCCCCATAAAGCTAGCGCCCCTATAGCCCATTTAGCCCTGGTTAGGGTAGCGCTGATGATAACATTAGCTACTCCATTAACAATTAATAAAAACTACTTTGACATAAAATGACTACTCATGTTCAAGCAAGATTGATTTTTGCACAAACATATTCCTCTCACCATCACACAGGACAAGAATAATGGTTGCGCCAATTTTTCTTCACACGTTCTTGTCAATCTCGCTAACGTGTGTAGCCACTTTTGTGATACTTACACAAAGAATATATTCTTTATCAATATTATTTTAAAAATATACGTTACTTGTGTTATTTTTTTAGTTTTTGTTTGTATGCAAAGAATTCAAATGCATCCGTAGAAACTATTTTTTCATTAGAAACATTAGAAAATAATTCGTCTTAAGAATTAATAAATTCAGATAATTTTCTTTAAAAACATAAGTTTTTTTTATCAAACTAATAACCAATTAAGTTATTGCTAACAACCTATTATATCAGAATGTTACCAAAATATTAGGTAACATAATTACATAATGAATTTTGTAAAAACAAACAAATAATATCAAAATTTGGAGTAATAATTATAAATATTGTATTATGGATGTTAGCGACAACATCCATTATTTTACACTACAAAGTATCCATTATTTTATTTTTCCTTTTCGATTCGAATTTTACAAATGTGGTCCTTGAAACTTAATGTGTTCTAGTTAATGCGGCGGGCCGTATAAGATGCCTTCGCGGGCCGGATCCGGCCCGCGGGCCGCCTTTTGCCCACCCCTGTTCTACAGGGTTCGACCTGGCGACCCCTTCCCAACACACACGGCAGCGACCACGCTCCCATTCAAGTTTCGCTCCCCATTTCTGGCCTCTTAGAACCGGTTGTTATCCCTCGGCGCACTTATCACACTGACTGGTCCACTGTTTCTACTTCCCTTTTGGATACCTTTCAATCTTCCCCAGTTACCTCTTATGACACCTTCGTTGAGCTCCTTCGTTACACTCGCAGACAACATACCACGGTCATTGACAGGTCGGCTGGGACCAAGTGCCCGTGGTAGACCGCATACTGTAGTCGCCTCCGTGCTCGGAAACGCAGAGCATTTCACTTGGCTCGACGGTTAGCCGATGCCACCTGGTGGTCAGAATACCGCCGGCTCTCAGCTCTCCTCCGACGCGAATCGCGCTTAGCTCGTCGTCGCTGGTGGGACCAGATCTGCCGTGCGGACGCCGAAACTGGCTCTCTCTCCCGTCTCTTTCGCAGACTCCGGTCGACCGATCGAAGCCCTACTCACGCTTGGGGCCTTCTCGTCTCCTCTATGGGAAACAGGATCACAACGCCAGCCGACCAAGCGCAGGAGCTGGCTAGTTACTTTTGTCGGCACTGCTCAACGGGGCATTACGCCCCACTCCCTCCTCCTAGTAACACAGCTCTTTGGACCCTGATTGGAATCTTCTCCCATCGAGAACTCGACTATGCGCTTCACCATTCTCGCAACAGTACCCCTGGCGATGACGGCGTTTCCCTCCGCCTACTACTCGCCCTCCGCGGCGCCGGCAGGGCAACCCTATTGACCCAATACAACGCTATCTGGACGTCCGGCATCTGCCCGGTTTCTTGGAGACGAGCAACGGTGTCGCCTATCTTAAAACCTGGCAAAGACCCGACACTGATACCTTCATACCGTCCTATAGCTCTGACTTCTGTCGTTGCCAAGACGTTCGAACGGATGGTCCTAAACCGAATGCAGCACTACCTCCTCCACTCCCACGCATTTCATCCCTTTCACTTCGGTTTCATCCCCCGTCGAGGGACTGTAGCAGCGCTCGCGACCCTCCATCGCTTAATTGCTGTGTCTCGTGCTCGCCATCACTACATTGCACTGGTAGCGCTCGACTTGGAAAGCGCGTACGACTCCGTCTGTCACTCAGCCCTTCTGGCTAAGCTCTCTCGCCTGGGCTTCACAGATGGTATAATGACCTGGTTACACCACTTCCTTCAGGATCGCTACTGCCGGGTCCGCTGGAGAGGCGCCACCTCTTCTTGGTTACCTTACCGCCATGGCGTTCCCCAAGGCAGTGTCTTAGCGCCATTGTTGTTCACCTGCTACATGGCCGACATTTGGGAAGTCATCCCCAAGGGAGTGGACTGTGTAGTCTACGCAGATGATGTCTACCTCCTCTCTGCCAACACTAGTTGCTCCCTGGTCCTCACTCGACTCCAAACAGCCCTCGACTCCATCGCCCATTGGGCAGCTACCTGGAGCTTGACCTTCTCGGCTCCCAAGAGCGCGGTAGTAGACTTTTCCAATAAACGGGATCGCCAACCTCTCACTCTCCACTTAAACGATTCCATTATCCCACAAGTTTCGACATGCCGCATTCTGGGCCTTATTTTCTCCAGGAACTTCACTTGGACCGCCCACGTTTCCCACGTGCGCACCAAAGTGGGCCGCGCACTGTCCATCTTCTGCTACTTTGCTTCTAGTAAGCGCGGGGGTCGGACCTCCCATCTACTTACGCTCGCCAACATCACCATCTTACCTATGATCACCTACGGAGCAGCCTTGTTCTCTCAGTCTCCTCCCTCCACGCTTCGGCGACTAGATCCTCTTTATCACACTGCTCTCCGCACCGCCTTGGGACTCCCCAGGTCGACCCCCAGCCTTACATTGTTGGCTGAGGCTGCTGCTATCCCTCTTCAGGACCGTCTGCAACTACTCACAGAAACTTTCTTTCTGCGGCATCTCAGTTGGGGCGATCAGTCCCCTCTCTACCCTTACTTTTCCCGCCGTGAGTACCTTACATTCTATCACTGGCATGAGTCCCAGCGCCCAGTCGAGTTGGTTGGAGGAAGACTTCTCTCCAAAGTTCCTCTTCGACTGAAGGATCTCGCCTTCTTCACCGCTCCTCCCCCTCTCTGGGAGGATGGAGTCCAGCTTATCCACACCAGGAGCTATCTCTTCCAACAACGCGACATCCCCGCGTACATTCGAGTTGCGGACTTCCACGAAAGGACGCCAAATTGGTCCTCTTCGATCCAAGTGGGCGTCGACGCTTCAAAATCTGCGGTGCGTACTTCCGTCGGGATAGTGATCCCTTCCACTCAGTTCCGTGGCACCTTTGCGATTCACCCGGAGTGCTCAGTCTTCTCTGCGGAGGCGTTCGGCCTATTCCTTGCTACCCGCCTCACTGAAGAGCTGACGCAGCCGGTCGTTATCTTTTCTGACAGCCTTGCTGCTATCCAAGCCCTGGAACACGTGACCGACCATTCCCACCCGGCCATTCTTGCCACCGCCACAACTTGTAGGCGGGCCCCCCACTCCACTACTTTCGTCTGGACTCCAGGCCATATTGGCATCCCAATCAATGAAGAAGCTGATAAACTGGCCCGATCAGGTCTCCTGACCGGCTCCATGCTCCGCACGCTGAGTCCCCGCGATGCGAAGACTTCCCTCCAGCGTCAGATCCAACACTCCTTATCCAATTCCTGGTTTGCCACGACCTCTATCACCGGCCTCGGCCATATCTTTCGGACTCAGCGCTGGCAATCCGACGCCTGCTCCTCCAGAGAGTCTGAGGTCCTTTTCAATCGCCTCCGCACAAATACGGCACCACTAAACGCCTTCCTTCACTCCCGCAGGTTACATCCGTCCCCAAACTGCACACAGTGTGGCGCTGTGGAAACACCGTCCCACTACTGGAAAGACTGTCCTGCTTATAGAGCGGCTAGAAACCAACTCAACGCAGAATTGCAACAGAATATCTCATCCACCACCGATCTCATCTCTGTTTACTGGCCATCGCAGCACGTCCCGTTTACTACTCACGTCAAAGCTTTAGAAAAATACATCTACAATATCAAACGTTTCTAATCCATCAAACAGCTCGGAGGACAAAGTAAACCTAAAACCTCCATATCAGAAACAGAAGAAGAAGAAGAAGAAACTTGAGCTGTGCTAATGTCAATTTTCTGCCCTGTTTCTGCTTCGGTACGGATAAATTTCTTTCTGCTTTTTGCCGTTTTTTCCGCAATTCTGTGCAGAAAAGTCTCGGTGTGTTCCATGCTTTACGTTTCAGCTTTCCAGATATCTCCCAACAGATCCAATTATCCAATCACAGATCTAAATCTGAGCTAAGAGTACTGTACATCACTCTCTCCCAGATTATTTGCAAGTGAGAAAAACTTAAATTTCCTAGATTTGACAAGTAAGGCCATGCTCAATCAGACTTTCCTTTGAGCTTTGATAAAGGCAATTCCGGATTTAAGCCGATTGTACCGATTGAACCCAATCGGGCCCCGCACTTAGGGGGCCCCGTGTTTGTCAAAGTGTATGTAATTAAATATTGTATTAAGAAAAAATATTTTAAAATATATATTATCGTTTTTCAATAATCGCGGAACGTATAAATGGTACGATATAATAAAGGAAGTTATGGAAGATTACAATTACCGAAAACGTCCACACACACACACACAATTACTTTTTTACATTAAACCCTATCACAATATTTTGGATACAGGTTTATACAGGGTAGTTATAAATTAATTGATCCTAATCACATCTCTCTGGAGCGGGTTCTAATCAATATGCTATATTGAAACCTAATATATGCTAATTAGGCCACGGGATTGCTATTTTCAATGAAAAATAAAATGGTTCAAATTTTCACATCAAGGTGAAATTTATCCAAATAAAAGCATACAAATTACAAAACCACGCATTAGATATAAATTGTCAGTAGATCATTGCAAGCAAACCATTTGCCATTATCATCACGTTTTTGGAAAAGAAAGACCGTGCATTATTAGTTATTTTAACAGAATAGCAGCAATATTCTGGTAAAATAACAAACATATTTTCATTTGAAAAGTGTATGAAAAGGGCCCATGTCTAAAAATAAATAAAAGAACATAATTATAAGGAGATTTGGGTGTGGCACCATGAAAGGGTCGACGGCCGATTTTCATTGAAGTCGTTGACGAAATTGCTATTGATGTGTCTGACAATACAGTATGAAGTCAAAATTCTTTATCCAGTGCCCATGTGGTGGCACATGATTTTCCTTTTTTGGTCTAGTGTTTGAAAAGTGCTTCGGTCCATTTTATGTTGGTACCCCTACAAAATTCATATGCAACATTTGAAATTGCGAGACTCGCAAGCACAAATGAATTTTGTTCATTGGTTTTTGCCGATAATGGATGTTGACGACATGTGGCCTGGAAATATTCTATGGACTGTACTCCATATGTGACAATTCTGAACATTTTTCATTAACAGATGCAATGAATACGCAGAATTCCCGCATATAGAATACATCGCATTTGCATGCTGTGTAGGAACGACCATTGCATTGTCTATGTGACTATATGGTGTGGATTCACTGCTAATCCCGGCTAAGGACGACGGGGATCGACAGGGGACTCGACTTCATGATCATGATAAATGTTTTCAAGGGGTGGGACTTGAGATTCGAACCCGGGTCTTCCAGAGTTGAAAGCCGAAGCGTTTCCACGTAGTCAATCCAGCCAACAAAAATGGATCTTTATTTATAAGAATCCAGCTAACAAAAATGGGTCTTTATTTATAAATGTTACTTATTTTATTTATACATATAAGCGATATTTTAAGGGGCCCCGCGAAAAATATTTCAATCGGGCCCCGCACTAACTAGATCCGGCACTGGATAAAGGAACCAGCCTTTTCAAAGAAACAGTAGAAATTTTTAAAAATTAAACTATAAACGGATATATCTTTGTCAATATACTGTATTACGTTATTGATGATTTTGTTCAATTCTGATATCTAATACTATATATTGCAATTCCCAAAATATTTTTTTTTTCGATAATGTGACAATAATAAATAAAATTAGATAACAAAATCGTATACAGTGGATTCCGCTTAATTGGGACACGTCGGGCCAAGCCATTTTGTCCCAAAAACGAAGTAATAATAAATTCTAAAATAAAATATGTAGTTCGTAGGTAAATAAATAATAGGTAAAAAATAATAATTAGGTATTTATTTTAATGATTTATTAAAATAGGTACTTAATAATTAACTTTTTACCGATCTCCGCCTCAAATACTGGGCCGCTGATATTCATGCCTCGCCCTCTAACTATAGAAATCCATTGATCTAATGCTTCTTCGACTTCTGAATCCTTTCCATTACGCTTTCTTTTCGATGTTCCTGGAATTTCTGTAATGCCCACTTCTTACGCAGTTGATTTTCTTTTTGTAGGAGACGCGTCTATGGTAGATTTTTGTTTATTTCAGCGAGTCTACGATAGCTTCTATTAAATGGCTGGCTTTTAATTTTATTCAGCCAAGCAATTTTACTTGAGTGTAAAATCCTTTCTTGACATCTTGGCAAAGATTAATATATGTACGTGTAGCCATACTTTCGAAAAATCCCTAAAATATATCAAAACTTGAAAATTCCTTTTCTGCTAATGTCCCAATTAAGCGTTTAAATTTTGTATTAGTTAATTAGTTTGGTTTTCGTTCTTTGAGATTTGTCCCAATTTCGCGGCTGTCCCAATTAAGAGGAATCCACTGTATTTATTATCTTACTAAACAAAACAGCCTACCATCTTGATAAATACGGTTTTATCCCCATATATTGCTAAACAGCACTGATTCAATACATTCAAGGAAGTTGCAAATTATGCAGTAACTTAAAAACACCTTATTTATTATGTTGTACCCGTCTTTTACATACATATATCATTAGTATTACTCAAGTTTCATAGCGTCAGTCTGTACGAACCATTTGAGCATTATTAATATTTATATCAGATAAAAAGGCAAAAGTTCAATTTATCGTAGGAAAATTGAATAATAAAAAAAGAATTTCAATTGCACATACCATAAATTAAAATAAAAATGAATGAAAACAATTTAAAGAAAAAAATATATAACTCAGAAATTGAACTGAATAAATATCTAGTTCTTTTGGAAATTACATTCGAATAAAACTAAATATTATGTTTGCATACTTTTGGTTATATGTGTGCAATGTTTATATATTCTGTCCGTGATTAAAGCATAAAAAATAAATTTGAAAGAAATTCCGATTGCCTTATTTGCTAGGCGTAAAACAACATTAAATAGCGTATTTAAACAAAAAAAAAACTGCTAGGGGATAGTATTTCTCGAATTAAACCGGTTTGGTCACTAAACGGTAATCCATTTTCTCATAGTAAATTGCATTCAAGTGAATAAATTAAAATAATTGTTTCAGTGAATAAACAAATTGCGCTAATGGAAAAATATATTGATTCTAAATAGAATAAAAAAGTCCTACTATATAGTATTCTGTATTCATAAAATAAGCTAATTAAATAAAAAAAATTGCGCCCTCTTTTGGAAAACAAATAAACCTCTCTTATCTGTAAATCGTTTCTGATAACAGCATTCAAATTGCGTATCGAATTTGCGACAGATATTGGAATACTGGATACTATCTAAATTTATTAGATTAATTAAAAATACGGTATTTACTCTTTTTATATTTTAATATGCTCTTTGTATGTTGATAATGATTTAAATATATCATTTATACATTTAATAAAAAATTAATACATCTTAAATTTAAAATTATACTACTATATTGCATTGATCACATGGTATATGGATAATAGTGATTCTAATAATTTTAACATAACTGTTTTTAATCGTGTTTAATAAAATTTAATTATATTCCTAATTTTATTTGGATTAAGTTTAGAAATTGTTAATTTTTATGAACATTTCAGAAGTTAAATTCGTATACAGTATATTATAATCAAGGTTATCTATTACTTTTTCGGAATAACATCAGAAAACTTTAGACCAAGAAGGATTTCCGTATCCGGAAAATTTCATAAAAGTGGTGCAGACTAATAGACAAATTTGTATACCGACAAATTTATATTCTAAAAGAATTACACATCTACTTTGTTGAGGTTTCGAAATATTAGTGTTTTGGAATGAAAATCGCCTATTTGCGCTTATACAGTAATTTAGTACTTGTAGGGATCTAAAATCTCTGGAGAAGTGAATTTTTAATTCTTTCATTTAATAACTTAAAAAGAAAAAATATATAACTCAGAAATTGAACTGAATAAATATCTAGTTCTTTTGGAAAATTTATTCAGTTTATAAAACAGGTCTCAGAACACGTTTATGTAAAAGCACATTTATTTGCTTAAATATCCTTTGTTAGTTTCATTTTAATACAAAACGAAACAACAATAATATAAATTAATTGTGTTTTAAATGTGTCATTGATTGTATTTGAAGTAATTTCATTTTGTATTTGAAAGAATATAATTGAAGACGACCTAGACCAGCGGTTCTCAACTATTTTTTTTCCTGGGCTATATACAGGTAGGCTTTGAGTAGTGCGACTTATAAAAATAATACCGTTTTTCACTTAGTGCGAGCAAATATTCGATTAATGCGAGTGGAGTTTTTCACTTAGTGCGAGCAAATATTCGATTAATGCGAGTTGTAAGCATTTTTCACTTAGTGCGAGCAAATATTCAATATTAAGCGAGTTGTAAGCCAATGAACTAGTCTTACTAACAAAGCTCCGCCTCCTTTTATGATGTCCATTAACAAATAGTCTTATTAACAAAGATCCATCTCCTTTTATGATGTCAATTAACAAATGTCTTACTAACAAATGTCCGTCCCCTTTTATGATGTCAATTAACAAACAGTTACTGCGAGCAAATATTCGATTAATGCGAGTTGTAAGCATAGACCAGTCTTTACGAGCAAATATTCGATTAATGCGAGTTGTAAGCATAGACCAGTCTTAGTAATAAGGATGCACCTCCTTTTATGATGTCAATTAACAAATTACTGTTAATTTTCAGTTGGCCTCCTTTTATGATGTTAATTAACAAATTACCGTTAATTTTCGGTTAGAATTAATGCGAGTTGTAAGCATAGACCAGTCTTACTAACAAATGTCCGTCCCTTTAATGATGTCAATTAACAAATTAATGTTAATTTTCGGTTAGTAAAACCGAACGAGGAGCTTTTTATGATGTCAATGAACAAATTACCGTTAATTTTCGGTTAGTAAAACCGTGAGTTGTAAGCATAGACCAGTCTTACTAACAAAGCTCCGCTTCCTTTTAAGTTGTAAGCATAGACCAGTCTTACTAACAAATGTCCATCCCCTTTTACGATGTCAATTAACAAATTAATGTTAATTTTCGGTTAGTAAAACCGGACAAGCATTCTTACTAACAAAGCTCTGCCTCCTTTTATGATGTCAATTAACAAATTTCGTTAATTTTTGGTTAGTAAAACTGGACAAGGAGCAGTCCAAGAACAATAGTTAATTTTCGGTTAGTAAAACCGGACGAGGAGCAGTCCATGAACAGTCACATAATTTTCAGTTAATAAAACCAGACGAGGAGCAGTCCAAGAACAGTCACTTATTAATTTTCGGTTAATAAAACCGGACGAGGAGCAGTTCCAAAACAGTCACTTGGCTTTGAAGGGGTTAAACACCAAAAAGATGGGCTTTTTGCCGTTAGCTATTTAACATTACTATCATTCAGCTTTGTTATCGTATACATACAGTATAGTATAGAATTTTTTCTTTTAAAAAGTATCGAAAGTGGATAAAAGGAAGAACACTTTTGATGATAAAACAGCAAACGAAAAAAGTAGAGGTTAGTGATTACCCTACAGCAAAAAATGGATGTGAGTGAGCGACATAAAAGCGGCACTCAACTTCCGCTTTCGATTTGCTATTTTGGTTTTGATTTGGCTGTTGGTTTGATGATGGTATGAGACGCAATTCCTGGTAAGTTATTAATTTAGATCAGCGTTTCTCAAACTATGGGTCACGGATTAGGTTATACGGATACGAAACTCTCATAGACTGCCATTAAACTAGTTTTAGTAGTGCCATCTAGTCATTGAGTGAAGAACTAAATGCTTTCCGCGCAGCCTTCTTCCAGGGGCAATTGACACACACAGCCTACATTAGGGGCAAAGCTTATTAGTTTACCTATTTTTTGTAATACTATTTTTCATACATATTTTCATTTAATTTAATAATTTATATGTTAACTTTAATGTTCTTTAATTAGCAAATTAATAACTATAATCTGTAAAAGAATTTTTATTACTAATTTCTAACAATATACCATATATTGTTTCACACAAAAATTATCCAAATAAAATAAAAATACTTATTTGGAATGTCAAACGTCATTAAGATTAATATTACATTATAAAATTTATTTACAAAAATTTTTTTTTAATATAATCATATTACATTCTATTACTTAAGAAACAAAATTTTAATTATTTTATTTTCCATACTTTGAATTAGCTTAAAATTGACAACTGCTAAAAATAATTTAAACATGACTAAATAATTTTGCTTTCTTTGCTGGCTGATTACTCTGGTTTGTATTTTTGTCTACCAACTTTTTGTTATAAAACTTAATTATCCAAAATATTCTTATTTTAATAAAATAAGATAATATATCACTTATTTTTATATTTGAACAGATATTTACTTTACTCCCATCAATTTCTGATAATAATAATAATCATCATCATCATATATATTATTAGTCAAACGTGGTTGGCTGATGTCCCTTTTTTGAACGAACCACTGTATCGATTTTAATAACTAAGGTATCGTTAGAAAGGTTTAATTTTCCGATGTATGTATCAGCCAATATTATTTGTTGTTGTTAATAATTTATAAAAATTAAATTTAAATTATAGTTCCTCAAAAAAGACAAATTATGCAGAGGGCGCTGTAACGTAATAACGGACAAAATTTAAACATGACTAAATAATTTTGCTTTCTTTGCTGGCTGATTACTCTGGTTTGTATTTTTGTCTACCAACTTTTTGTTATAAAACTTAATTATCCAAAATATTCTTATTTTAATAAAATAAGATAATATATCACTTATTTTTATATTTGAACAGATATTTACTTTACTCCCATCAACTTCTGATAATAATAATAATAATAATTTTTTTTTAATGCCTGGTTGATGTAATATATTGTATATATTATTCATGAATACTACTTCACAGTTTTTGATAAAAGAAAGAAACTCCTTTGTTGGAATGGTCTGTTTACCAAAATCTGAACATGTAGGATTTTTTACCTTAAAAACTGTAAATAATTGATTTTGTTCTTCAATTGATGTCTTCCTGTCTACAATTTCACAATTTCACTTTTTTTGGCTATCCAGCCTGCCACATAATAATAGATATTTTCATATAAAATATCTGTTTCAATAGGAATATTATATGGTTGGTGGTCTAAAGTCTTTTCTACCTCTTTTCTAATACAAAATCTATTTCTATTTATCACAGAATTTCTTTCTTTCATACATTTCAGTAGTTCATCAATATCTGTTTCACAATTAGATAATTTGTTTGACAATTTAAATAATTTACCTATATATAAATGTCTCAGAGAAGCTTCAAATTGTATACAAGATGGATTGAAACTACAACCATTTTTTTGTCTAATAATTGAAAATAAATTCTCCAGTCCATCTTGATTCAATCTTCTAGTTTTTAACACTGATATCAAAGTTAATTTTCAGATCAGTCCATAGATTTACAATGGAATTGATGGTTAATTTAAATCCATTTAAACAAGGAGGTTGTCTTTTTGAATTAACAAATGTTTTGTCTAAAAGAGTGAGACATTCCTCCAAAAAATTTAAATGAATACTTGAATTGGATATTGCATATAGATACATGTTTTTACCACAAGAGGAACAACTATTTAAACTATCAAAAAGCTTATCAATTTGCAATAGAAATTCTGCAGTAAAAGATGCAGATTGTGGCAATGTCCCACAAGCAACATGAGTACAAATTATGCTTGCTAATGAATTACTGAATATTTGTACTGCTAATTTGACCTTCATCTTGCTAAAAGGAGGAAGATAAATGTGTCTGTCACTAAGTTTTGGTAAGGCCCTGATATGTTGTCTTTTGTCCTTTTCATACACCTCTTTAATATATGTCCATGAAACTTCATTACCATCAACTGTAAGTCCATATTTCTGAAAATTATTTCTCAAACTTTTGATGAGGAGTGGGACATCATATAAACAATATATTTTTTCATTGTTATGAATGAAATATGGACAGTCAACTGTGATACCCAATAATCTGAATAACGATTGGTTATTAATTCCTTGGTCGCAAACAACTGCATTAAGTTTTAATTCATTGTCATTTATTAAATTAATTCCCTGAAATAATATCTCTTTTAATTTATTAGCTGGTGTTCCTCTAGATGAAAAAAAATATGCAATGGGCAATTTCCAGTTATGGTTTATACATGTCAGCATAAAAACTAGAGCATAACCGGCAAGATTGCTCGTATATTCATCACCATAGTTTTCATAGCCTATTACAAAATCTTTATATGGATTATAAGATAAGAAATGCTTAATTGACATTTCGTCAAAGCTAAGTATGCATAATTTACTTTCTTCAGGAAAGTGCTGTATATTTGATGAAAGACCATGAAAAACTATAGTTGAAAAACCAGGAGAAATATCAGCACATCTTAACCAGTTTTGAAGTGTCCTAATTGATGAAGAGTAAAAATGTTTTTTAACATTTTGTAACATTTTGGACCATGAAAATATAAATCCAAAGCAAATGATTTCATTTCCTCACTATAACGTTTTCCATTCTTTCTATTGCACATATTTAATTGACATAAAATAAATGCTCGGCTTCTTTCAGACAGACCTGGTACCTGATGCAGAAGATTTTTTATGCCTACTTTCACTTTTTTGTTTTTTGCATGTCTAATGTTATAATAGCGATTTTTATATTTATTCATTAGTTTTCTGTAGGATGTCAAACATTTCCGTGTTCTAGGTGAAGGGTTTGATGGTTGTATAACAAATCTGCATTTCTTGGGAGACATATCTGCAAACAGTGGCGGCTCGTGGGTGATTTTTGTGGGAGGGCTGAAAAAAATTTTAATAAAATATGTAGCGCGTATAATAAAATACGTATCTAAAATACATAGTGCGGACTGCAATGTTTGCAGCCCACGATATACATATCACAAAAACGTATATCACAGATTACCCCCACCTGCTCGATACACTGACTACGCGGTGTGACTCGGTCTGCACTGACTGCAGCCCTGATGAGTACGCAATCGCACTGACTCATACAATACACACATACAGAGTGCCTATTGAGGTACCTAGTACCTACAATTCAAAAATATACTACGAACGAAAAAAATATGTTTTTGTAAAATAACTGTATAGTAATGTAATAGCTATAATAATTTAAAAATGTTTTCATTTTGGCGGGATGGCTGCAGTCCTGCAGCCCTTATGGGCGAGCCGCCACTGTCTGTAAAACAGATAATTCTATACAGTCTTTTTAACTCAATATTAATTTATACATTTATAAGTTTGTATTAAGTTTTATACAAATATTTTTGAGAAATTTATATCTCACCTTTGGTAAGAGTATTTTTAGAAATAGGATCATCCATTAATTCATTTACTGGAGAATTATCATCATCATAACATGTTTCAGACATCTGAACATTTGCACACGCATCTGAATTTAAGGATATTCTCATTATTATATTATTATTTTAATTAAAAATATCATTAAATTTAAATGAAATTTGTTACCTTCAGTAGTGTCAGCTTCTAGAATTGCATCTGCTTTGCCATTTAACAAGGAATTTGAACTAGGCCTACTTGAAGTTAATGATACTTCTATCTATAAAATATTTATTATATGATATATACAGAAATATATTCAGAATAAATTTTTAAATAAAACATATATTTGAAAAACTAATTACAATTGATGAAAAATATCACATATTATATCTTATAAGATCATGACAATAATAACATGCATCTATGCAGAAACTAATCGAAAACGTAAAGATCAACATGAATAGGAATTTCAAAATACTTTTCTTGTGAAATCTAAAACTATACTTACATCTCTTTTATTTTTTATACTAGGAAGCTCAAGTAATTGAGCAACTTCAGATAATTTGTTGGTTTCTGTAATAGAGAATGCATTTTGTTAATAATTTTATATGATAACTAAAACAGTTATTAATAACCGGGAATTTTTCTTACTCAGTGATGGGATAGCATCCCATACAAGCTTTTTTCTTGAACTATTCATAAATGACGTTTCTACAAAATGTTCACCACATATTTAAAAACTTTTATTCAATTCTTCATGTGTTTTCTTTTCCAAATCTTTCCTTTCAGTAAATGAAAGCCATGCATAACACCTACATTTATGAATTCAGATATTTGAAACAATTTTTAATCAATTTATTTGGAAACAGAAATTCAGGTTACAAGAAAATTACCGCGTGAATGCAACCTTCTGAAAGTCTATTATAAAAGACGGTAAAACACAATAACTTATTTACTAGTGTATTCTCTTCTCAATGCATATCATATTACTATTTTACATACCTTTCGGGGTCTTTAGGAAATCGGAAGTACGAAATGTTTGGGTTTTTTTTCCTATAATTACTGCAGAAAGCTGCGGAACACACAGAACCACCAGACGCCATTTTGCAGTGTAACACAGTGACATCAAGTGATTGAGTGAAGCGCTTGGTTTAAAAAATCTCGAGAGTTTCGTATCCGTATAACCTAATCCATGCTATGGGTGCTAAACTAATTTTTGCGACCCCAGCGAAGCGAAATACTGGGGTCGCAAAAATTTAATTCAAATACTTTAATTTCAGTTTATATGTAATTTCACAAACGTCCAATATTTTACGTATGACAACATATGTATTTTCAATGTAGTTGGCTGATTGTATTCATCTTATGACAACATATGAATTTTCAGTGTAGTTGGCTGATTGTGTTCATCTGAAGTAAATGATTTATATACTTATATGTTTTATTCCATATTTAATACTTTGCCCAATATTTAACGTATGACAACACATGAATTTTCAGTGTAGTTGGTTGATTGTGTTCATCTTAATAAGTGTGTTATAAATTTTCAGTGTAGTTGGTTGATTGTGTTCATCTTAATAAGTGTGTAAATATACTTGTACGTTTTATTTCATATTTAATACCTGGGGTCGCGAAAGTAATTGGCTGATTGTGTTCATCTTAATAAGTGTATAAATGATGTAGTGATTGGTTGATTGTGTTCATCTTAATAAGTGTGTAAATGACTTATATACTTTGTTGTGTTCATCTTAATAAGTGTGTAAATGACTTATATACTTGTACGTTATTGTTCATCTTAATAAGTGTGTAAATGATTTATGTACTTGTATGTTTTAATATTTAATACCTGGGGTCGCGAAAAATCTAGTAATGAAAAATAGGGTCGCGAAAAATCTCGTAATGAGAAATTGGGTCGTGAATGAAAAAAGTTTGAGAAACGCTGATTTAGATGATGAACAACAAAATATGAAAATAAATATTTCTTAAACAGTTAGTATTGTGGCTAATGGCCGGAATCTCACAAAGCAAGAACAATTACCATATTTTAACATATAGTTAATACTTCGAATAGTGCGAGAATTCGTGAACCCATTATTTGTACTAATCAAGGCCTATTTGTACATTTGTTTGCTACATTAAGCGGGCCGTAACATGCTATATCAGCAGTTGGCAACCAGGTGGTGTCACATGAAAAAAAAATTTGAGTGCATCAGGAAGGACCTAGCAAATTAGGAAAATTCTAATTTTTCCAGATTTAAAAAAAATTTTTAATAGAATTTTTAAATTTTTTTTTTCTTTTGTATGTGAGAGAAGAATTCCGTGCTTTCATTAAATTCATGACTGCGTCTCGGGCCGCGCGTAAAAGCTTGGCGGGCCGCAGGTTGAGAATGGCTGACCTAGACCGAAAGTTCTTTTTACGTAGATATGTCTAGGGACAAATATGTTTATTTTGGTTTATAGATCTAGTATATGCAATCTGTATATAAGTTTATTTTTATGTTTGTTTTATTTGATTTTAGTTATATTTGTTATTCTGTAATAGGTTTTATCTTATTTGAATGGTTATCTTACTCAGGAACAAGTAACTATAGCAACATTTTGTTGTTATATGTATAAGCTGTTAAGTTTTAAATATGTTCAAATCTCTATGTAACCTGAAGATGGTATAAATTACCGAAAACTATAGCTACTTAATAAAAATTTAAGAATAAACTCAACTGCAAAGAGTGTTACTTGTCAGTTATAGTTTTTTGAAGAGTATAAGCAGTAAATTAAACAGTATGATGAAATATCACTTTTATTAATAAATCATATTTATTAACTTGTTCCTACTTTATTTGTGCAATTTTTAGCAGTATGCTTTATAAAATTTTTTTACATCAAAAAATTCTAACATAAAAGAAAATGGTCTCATCTTGTATATAGACAGCTATAAGGCTGGATCCATACTATCAAACCACTGACTGGTTGGACTGAACCACTAATGGTTCAGTCTCTCCCCTCTATCTGACAAATTTTCACATATTCACATATTCGCTCACTAGTAAGTCTGAAATTGTCGCTGGGTTATATGTAATCTCTGGTGCTCTGTAAGAAATATTAAATTTTTCATCTGAAGAGTTAGCACTTATGGCTATCCTTCTCAATGAGATTGTTTACACAATGGGAGACTTGACCATTACCCATAGTGTAAACAGGTTTGTTGTAAACAATGCAGAAATATTTGACCAGAGTGAGATCGAACCAAGAGCAGCTCAATAGTATGGATCGAGCCTAATACATTTTACATTCCTCTAATTGGATTGCAGATGGTTTATTGTTGCTCAGCATCCAATGCCTCACACCTATGTGCAAAGTAGGCTTGGCTGCAGTTTCCTGGAAAGTGAGTTACTGCTATAAAACAATAAGTGCCACACCCCTTTAAATGGCCTGAGGGTATTTACATTTTGTTTTTGTGATTTTTCTCCTAAATTTTGGTGAAATTGAAACAAAAAATGAACAATTAAGATATATTTTAGTTTATTTTAACAGAATTAACCAATATTTTCCTATTATCTACAATATTTTTTAATTTTCAGAATTTTATAGCTGATATTAGGAAAAATTCAATTTTTTTCTAAAAATTTCAAAAATATCATTTATCAAATTGCATTATTAGAAAAACTTTGATAGATTAGACTATAAAATCAACAGGATGGGCTAAAATATCTAAGTTCTATTGAGCCATTCAAATATAAACAATGTTTGTTTACATGTAATTTAAAAAATTTTGGTAACATCAAAAGGATTTATTTTTTAAAAATTTAAAGGAATTTCTTTAGAAATATCTTTTATCAACAAGGTCTATAACTAGGAATGTCTGTTCTTGATATCTTTGAAGTTATGAACTTCTCAAACTATTCTTTCTCTTGCAATTTTTTTTATTTCAGAGGTTCTTAACCTTTTGATGGGAATCCACCAAGAAGGGACAGATTACACACACATTTTTTCCAAGTGTTTCCGATTGTTTAAATGTAAATCTCTGTATTTCACCATGGGTTAACTGCGCTTCTAACACAACATGGGAATAATGCATAATTTCTTCCCACTTCTATTCAATGTAAATAATTCAGCTCAATTATTAAAAGTATCAACTGCAAAGAGTGTTACTTGTCAGTTATAGTTTTTGAAGAGTATAAGCAGTAAATTAAACAGTATAATGAAATATCACTTTTATTAATAAATCATATTTATTAACTTGTTCCTACTTTATTTGTGCAATTTTTAGCAGTATGCTTTATAAAATTTTTTTACATCAAAAAATTCTAACATAAAAGAAAATGGTCTCAACATGGAAAACTAAATTTTTATTTGAATAGGTGTAAAATAATACCAAATTCACACTGTAATTGTGGGACTGGAGAAAATGACACAGTTGAACATATATATGATTGTAAACTCTTTGATTCGTGGCAAAGAAAGCTAATCACATATTTCACGAACAATTCATGCTTGGCCTACACAACTGAATATACTATTTAAAAACCAGGATATAACTAACCTTACAAAAACATGCTTCATTGAATGCTCTGACAAATATGGCCCATCAAACAGCATTCTTTAAATGCATCTCTGTTTTATACAAACATCATCACATTTCCTCAGTCTGATTGTTGAAACAACTTCTAACTTTTGTTACTTTGTTATTTCCTGCTTATTCCTACCTTGGGTAATCTGGCATTACCCAAGGCTTGATATTCGCTTTCTTTCCAATCGTTCTCATTATACTGTTAGGACAATGGTTGATGATGATTTTCTTTTCCTTTTTTGGTAGGTTACTTTCAGCTGTCAGACTTTATAGTGGCTATCTCTGAACTTGCTCAATACATTCACAATTCACATCACTCTCTTTCTTTTTACTTTTTAGTATTAATAAAGTTAGTAATATCATAAACATAGTTATGTATAACTTACGTATGAATGATGGTATGAGTGAATGTGATTTCTAGGCCTTGTCTCCTCCAGTGTGACAGCACCATTGTGTATGACTTATGTATAACTTATGTATGACTTATGTATAAGTTATGTATAACTTATGTATAACTTATGTATAAGTTGTATAATATGTATAATATATATATGTATAATATGTATAACTTATGTATAAGTTATGTATAACTTATGATGGTATGAGTGAATGTGATTTCTAGGCCTTGTCTCCTCCAGTGTGACAGCACCATTGCCCAAGGCAGTGGTTCTGGTGTGTCTGTGGTATATATACTGTAACGCTTTCTTTCCTATGCAGCAAGATATACCAGAAATGTTGGGTTTGGGTTTTGTTGAAGACTAATACTATTATCTTTGTGTGTGAATGTTGGGTAATTATAAGAATAATTTTAAGTAATAATATACTAACACACTAATGTTTTTATTAAAAAAAATAATAATAAATAAATAAATAAATAATAATAATAAAAATCTTTTCTTTTAATAACATACACTAACATATTAACAAATATTAACATAGCTTTCATTAATTATTAATATAGTTGTAGTTACTAACATAGTTGTAAGGAGCTTTTACTAATCCATACTAAGTTTGGTTAAATACTTTATTATTACTTTGGCATTTTATGTTATATTTTTCGGCATTTCGCACTCTTAGTACTCTTTTTGAGTGGAAAGGGGGACAAAATTTTTCACCACCAAAGTTACAATAAAAAAAAAAACCTTTTGATGACTCCAGACCTCAAATGGATTATCCAATATGGTCCTATACCCTCTTCACTTGACTGTCAAAATAATCATCACATTTCCTTATATTAGTTGCCAGTATGACTTCCAAATCTGTCAACACCTTGAATTTACTGTACTTTATAGATATCAAGTCCCATATCCCCAGCCTTTGGTTCCCATACCTCCAAGGTGTATGAATACCCCTGATTAAGAACCCCTGTTTTATTTTATACTTACTATTTAATTAAAAATTAAGTTTTTCAATTACTTTATAAAAACAA
The DNA here is from genome assembly GCA_000484575.1 of Olivierus martensii. Classification (NCBI taxonomy): domain Eukaryota; kingdom Metazoa; phylum Arthropoda; class Arachnida; order Scorpiones; family Buthidae; genus Olivierus; species Olivierus martensii. The sequence goes on from AYEL01073769.1 coordinate 20,234, forward strand.
AACAAAACAAAAAAAAAAATATATCATTTATGTTTCATATACAGATTGATCTGTATATGAAACATAAGCTGTAAGTCTTGGCATCAACTTATGATTGCCAAGACTTACAGCTGGAATATAATCAGTAAATTTTGTGATTGGTCAATGCAGTTCAGTGGGTTAGTCCCTGACCCAATAGTTTATATATGGAAAGTATTTTTTTTTTTTTTTGTGTCTGCTTCTTTTTAGTTTTATGTTCTTTATTAAGATAATGTATAATATCTTAGTAAACATTACTGGTGAGTAAGCTATAAATTATTGGCACTTCCAATTTCCAACTTATGATTGCAGGATTCAAAATTCTTGTAATTGAATCATCATAAGTCAAGGATTATATATATTATACAATTTAATGAAAAGGAAAATTTTGCATTAAACATATTTAGCATAAAAGTATATTATTGAAAACTATTTAAAATTTTATTTAACATAGAATGTTACAGTTTAAAATAATAATGTACATAAAACTGTGTAAATAATACTGCAATGTTTAAATACATTTATATTTTATAGGAAAAATGGATAATACAAGTTATAATTCGTATAATGAATCAGTACCTTTTGCTGATTTTGAAAATGCATTTTCGGAGAAAACTGTAAGAATGGGTGAGTATTAAATTATAATTTTTATATAGAAATAAATGCTTGACTAATTTAAGTTCAAACTGAGATGATTGGCAATTAATTATATTAATGAATATCATTTTTGAATAATGAAATTTGCAAATCAAACACATTTTAATTATTTTAAAAAGGAACAGACAAGATGCAATATGAATATTTATAATAAAACTTTTGTACAAAAAATTTTAAAAATTATAGCAAAATGATCTAACAACAAATGTATCATAAAAATAATTATTTAATAATTATTAACCTTTTGCTAGCCTCGATTATTGCACCCTCCAATGCCTTGCACTGTTAGACACAAGGATTTTAGGAACCTATAAGTTCATTATTTTTACTTAAGTCAATAAAAAGTGATTAAAATAACAAATTTTATCTTGTTGTTTATGCTTTTATTGTATTAACCAAAAAATTGATTTTAAAAAAATGGATATTTTAATAAATTTTTAATTATCACATGAATCTTGACTAAAACAGTGAGACAGATCTTGACTAAAGCAATTGTAAAATGCAATAATTTATCAAAAAATAGTACTAAGTGTAGCATATAGATGGCATGATGATTGCTATAAATTTAAATTACAGCAATATTTATAAAAATAAATTTTTTATAAAAGTCATCATTCTTTTATATACTATTACTTCTTATAAAGAAAAACTATTTTTTGTATATTATTTTAAGAAAATAAGAAGAAAATTGGCTAATAAATAATTATTTTATTTGTGTAGCAGATTACCATAATTCATCCACCAGGAGACTGAGTTTGATGGTTTTTATACCATTGAACTTTGTCTATCAGTTATATGTGCTATCAGTTAAGGCTTAGCAATCTTGAATTACAAAATAAATAATCTTTGTTAGCAGGGCCACCATTATTGAGCAGGCCCCTGCCTGTAGTTCCAAATTGACAAAGGCAGCAAAATGATGATTTTCATTTTATTATTTTCTATTTTCATTTCATTTACATTATCACGGTGTCTAGAGCAACCAATAAAAATAAAATGACATATGAAGAAGAGGCACTTTTTAAATAAGGCAAACAATTCTTCTTTTACATCGTATACTTTATTTCACATAAGAAAATAGCAGATGGAACTTGAGAGCCGAGTGTTTTTAAATGCATTAAATACATAATTTAAATTCATGAAACCAAAATTTGTCAATACTAAATATTTTTATCTGTAAAAATGTACAATACTTGAATATTAAAAATTGTAAAGTCGAAATCAAAAACATGGTTAAATATAATTTAATTTTGTCAATTTTATTTCATAACTGACAAACTGACAGGTGATATTTTTTTCGCAGATGGCAGAATTTATAACCGTCTAATCCAAAGCTATTTTCTTACTTGAAATGAAGTACAATAAGGGTACCAAAAAAAATCGCCTGTAGGGCCTAAATGTCTAGCAGTGGCCCTGTTTGTTACTAGTAAAAATTCTTTAGAAGCTGCTTCATATTCTGCTTCAAGTAATTGATATTATTTGAAGCAGAATATGTTCAAAAATTTAAATATATAAAAATTTTCTTTATCCGATGCAAAAAATATTAACAACTTTAAAAAATGCATAAAATTTACATATGCAGATTTGGCATAATAAGTTTTGTAATTTTTTCTTTTGATTCTTAATCTAAAATTAAAAAATGATATCAGGATATAATACAACAACAAAATACAATTTTTTTTCTTGCCAAAAAATTAGAAGAAAATTTATAGCAAAATATTGAAAATTTCATTTTTAAGTGGATTTTGTAAAGATGTATATCTACAGAGAAAAAAGACCACAAAAGGTTAAGTCAATTATTATATTGTTTACTATATGCTAGCATTATATTTTAAAATGACAAGTTTTTCATCAAAAATACTCTCTCTATAATCAGACATTTATTTCAGATTTGATATAAAACATTATTAATTACTTCAATCAATTTATTTATCCAAATGATAAGAGAAAGAAAAACATGTCAAAGGAAAAATGTCCAGGGAGAAAGCCAATTAGCAGCATTGTTAGCTGCCTCTTGGATCTGTAGAATAAATTATATGTATACATTATATACATATAATTTATTCAAGCTTATCTAGATTTAATGTAAGAATAAATTCAGAATTAAAAATTTTTCAACATTGCAAACAAACTTCAGGAACATATTATAAATGTTCCTTTAGTTACAAATATATATAATATATATATATACAGAGTGCCCACGTTTCTATGGACCAGGCATTTTTCTCAACAACTATCATGTATACGTGAAAACTGTTAAACACGTGTCCTGTTACATTTTCCTTCCAAATTACAATCTGTCATTAATATTTTTTCTGTGGATCCTCTTGCGCAGTGCGTGCTTCAACTTTGTTTTCTCAAATGAAAGTGTATTATTTTTCTAATGGAAACGGATTCCTCTAATTTTTTATGCAATTTTCGTGGTGGAATTATTTTCCTATGACCAATATTTTCAGAGATATTTTAGGAATAAAGGAACCATTCAGAAAGGCATGATTTCATGTCATCATTTCTATGGATCAAGCATTTTTCTTGATTAATGTCTACATATTTTTTCCAGTAATGTTGAAAAATTAAGTATTTATAAAAAATATAAGATTATTGGAGAATCCATTTAAAATTCTTTCATATTAGGATAATACGTTATACTGAATCAAGGATTTGTCTGTTGGCTTTCATACTGCCAGCCACCGAACTTAGGAAAAATCAAATTATTTATGATATGTAAAACCATATCATAGATTGTTTATTGACAGTGATTTAAAGTTGAGCTATTCAACTGTAGTTACATATATGATATTATCACATAAATTTCTAATAAAAGTCATAGATCTCAATTTTAAATCATTTCTATACTAATTATTATAACTTACTGTTGAAATTTTTCATGTTGAGGACTGTAAATTTCACTATAAATATTAGTTCCAAGAAGAATGTGATGTTTTCAGTTCTTCTGTTTAAAATAGTCAATGTTAGTATTATGATGAGCACTTGAATGCACCGCTGCTTAATAATCATAGATTGAAAAGTTATGCAAAAAAATTAAAAGTTTTCTCAGATTGTTCAGTAAGATTGAAAAAGATGTGAACATGTCAAGACATGATTTTACTTTTATAGGCCATACTGTATAAACTTAATCATATTTTGAATAATATTAAGAAAAATTAATTCATTTAAAGAAGAGGATAGTAAAAATAATATTACTGAAAGAAAATGGAGAAATTTTCAGGCAACCAATAAAGTTCTGTCCGATTTCACATGATCAAATTGCATGTGCTTTCCACAGCGTTCTTCCTTAAGCGTGAGATAGATGAGAGGAAGGTAGCCAATTAGTGAATGTTTCCTCTCCTAGTCAGCTGGTAGTGGTCACCACAGTTAGCCAAGGTGCACATTGAGACACAGGCATGCAGCGCAGGACAGGACTGCCTGGTAGGACCTGTCCTTGACGTGACACAGCAACACACGCACATTGCCAAACAGTTCTTGCGGCTGAGTTCGTTCTAGAAATATGGAAGAACTTATTTAAGTTCAGAATTGGATTCCGAAGCAGATATTAGTATTTCTCTTTGGAGAATATTTAGTATTAAGATTTTCTTATTTATAAATTAAATCCTTTCCACATGGCTTACATTTTTACAACTTTATTTATTTAATTAAAACATGTCATAGAAACAGATACATGTCAGATAAATAAATAAGTCCTAAAATGTGTATAGAAACAATTTAAGTGTTTTAACACCATATCGTATTGTACTATGTGACACGTGCACAGGAAACTGTGTCACCCACACTGTGTGGGACAGGCACATTCCTGCCCTGCCCTGCCCTGCGTGTCAATTCATGCATGTCTATGTAAACCGCTTGAACACAAAGTTCTGTGCTGTGCTGTGTTGAGCTGCGTCGCCTGTGTCACCTGCGTCTCAATGTGAGCCAGGCCTAAAACAGGGATGTCAGCAAGAGCAGGTCAAACATGGGAACTCCACACATGTTTATTCACACCTATATGCTATACGAGTTTAAACTGGAAACGAAAGCTTGCAGCACGAAGAAAAATATGCTAGGCATTCAATAGGAATGTGGTAAATGACCGGAGAATATAACAGTGGTTTAACAAATTTAAGGACAGTGATGAATCTCTCCAGGACACACTATGTACAAGACGTCCACAAGCTGTAGACAAATATGCATCCAAGACAGCTATTGAGTCTGATAGTGGCCAAAAATTGGGAGAAGCATTCAACTGCAGTACAAAAACCATTTGACCACACCTTTATCAGTTTGATAAATGATATAAAGTGGGACGAT
>AYEL01073770.1:0-18641 GCA_000484575.1 Olivierus martensii
AAAGATCTCGGTTACTTTAACAGTTCTGTCTGACTGGATAAATATTTTACATAATTTCCAAAGGTCTTGTCTGGAAAGGTTGTCCTGTATATATTGTAGACAAACAAAACATATATAACATGTCACTACTTGATATCTGGCAAACACTGATGCGTATAAAAAATTAATAGGCCAAATCTACCTGGAAATTAATTAAATTAAACGTTAAATATTTCAAAATCAGTTTATGTTACAATAAATAATAAATTTTAGGCGACTAAATATATAGTAAATGAGAGTTTTAAACGTTATCAGCATATAAACATTTCATTTCTCTGTCGGTTTTAATTATTCGACGAATTGCGAACAAACAATTAAATTTTGAAAGTTTACATCACTCCAGGGACATATATATTTAGATGACTTATTTATGTTTTATTATTAAATTTATACAAAGTTCGATATAATTTAATCTAGTTTGAAATGAAATTCAATACTATGTTCTTACAAGTTATAAGGAGAATATTCAAAACTAAAATTGTCTTTCAATGTTTTGTAAAAACTGAAAGTGCTGGAAGAATACAGCAAACATCGCATAACAGCACTTAATCATGTCAATTACGTCATTGAAATTTTCGCATCTCTGAAATCTACCCGTCCCCTGTTTCCTCCGCAACGAGAAGAGTCCATTTACTTCTCCGTAACTGTGCCTGGAATTTCCAGACTTTGTAATCCATACTACTTCCTCTTATGCTACCCCTGTGAACGATGTTCGGATCTTTCTGCAACCGACTGTACATATACATTGAGTTGCATGTGTGTGAATGTGGTTTTTATCCTGATTGAACAGGAAGATAATGCTGTTGTGGAAACCTCCAGAAATTTCAAGAACCAAATGTAAAGGAGAATGTGACACGATTTGCATTTAAAAATGTTTTTGTTTGATTTTTGGGTGAAGTATTTATCCAGTTTTGATGAAATTTTCTTTAGAGTATTCAGAATTGACTGCTGATCATGTTTGTAATTGAAAATTTTTCCCTATCTGTTACAGTTTGAGATAGAATTTGCACTTGTACTCTCTTGCATAATTAACTTATTTGAAGATCACCATCAGATAGTCTACTCACGACTTCCTATTTGTTGGCATTAATGGATTTTTGAAATCTATTATAGTTATCAAGTTATTTGAAGGGGGTGCAGACTTTTCTTTCACTCAGTATAATGCTTGCTTGCAGTTTTTCTGGAGTCATAATTAAAAAATAATCAGCAATAGAAAAACAGATTTATATGAGAGCCATTCACAAGCCAAATCGATTAACTCCACTTTTTGAATTTTTTTTAATTTAGTGATCAATACGTTTGATTGACTATTAACTATTTATAATAAAAATAAATTTTCTTAATAGTTAGTCTTAACACCACTAAATGACAAAAATTTTTGGCCATTGAATAATAATAAATTTATTTCAGAAGCCAATTTGATTAATTCCATATTCTAATGTAAATCGTGGCAATAATGCAATTCAAACGTTTATAAATGTCGAATATGCCTAAAACATATTTTTGAATTTACCTTTCAAAGTTAGAAATTATATTTTTACATCTTTTAAAATCACTAAATTGGAAGGCTCAATTCAGAGACGTGTAAGAAAGGTGTAATACCGCCTACATGAAAGTTTGGCTAACCAGTCCTTATTCAATAAATTTTTTGGTTTTAGTCAGGATCTTTCTATAGTCATCTAGGATACAACAATAAGAATTTAGTTAAGTAATTTTTTAATACAATAGCATATATTAGATAATAACGGCAAGCTATTAATTTTGTCATAAAAAATAATTAATCGGTTACTGTTATATGTGGATATTAATAGAATAACACCTTTGTAAAATAAAAAATTTATTATATTAAACAAAGTAAAAGATGATTAAAATCAAAAATAAGGCGGACCATATGGAGACTCTACTATGACCATAACTCGATGACTTCGACTAAAAGTTGGTTCCCACTAGCATGGAACTGTGCTGAAATATGCGCGTGTTGCGTGTTGTGGATAAAGCAACGTGGTTTTGACGTCATACTGCAGAGTAAAAACCGCTACCGTCCAGTGTCTAGATCAGGGCTGTCCAATAGGCGGCCCCCGGGCCACATGCGGAATAACATGTCTATATGGTGAAGGAAAAACTACTGAAGAGCCATCTCATGTTTTTCGGTTAATTTCTTTTTTAAAAACGAAGCTGAGGGAACCTTAAAATTTGGGGCAACTTCTTTCATAGTTTAAGAAATCCCTCGTCTTGATTCAATGATGTTGAATGGTCTCATATCCTGCAAAATAAAGTATAGTAAGGCTAATATGAACTTGTGTCTTACACCTTCTTCTGAAAGAAAAGGAAATTTGTCTAAAACACTTAATAAAAATGTGAATAATCCCCTTTGCTTGTAGAAATCCGCATGAAAGCATCTCTTAGGACTTACGGGATTAGGCAAATCATATAAAGTATAGTAAGGCTAATATGAACTTGTGTCTTACACCTTCTGAAAGAAAAGGAAATTTGTCTAAAACACTTAACAAAAATGTGAATAATCCCCTTTGCTTGAAGAAATCCGCATGAAAGCATCTCTTAGGACTTACGGGATTAGGCAAATCATCTGGCTCGGGTGAATGTAAATTTAGTTCCTGGATGGTAGGTTCTAATGCATCAATAGTTCTAGGAAAATTACATTTTAATTAATGCAACATATATTAAAATCTAATAATCTATTTAAAAAATGCTTTTACGTGTCTAATTTGCTGCTTCTTTGTTCTGTAGAAGGTAAAGGTTCTCTTTCAACACTAATTCCGTGTCTTTTAAGGTGCTTAAACAAATTCGACGTTTCCACAATATTTAATAATCTTTAAAGCATTGCTTACAGGATGCCAATGCTAAACTTTTTTTTTAGAAAAGTATGTCCAAACCTTGGATCTTTGAGGAACCATAACTTCATATCATTCGTCAGTAATGCTTCTTACAAGTACTTATAGAATTATTAATCAGTGTGTGCTAGTTTGTAATTTAGTGGCTCAAAAGTAGAAATTTAAAAAATAGTGTAGCAATAATACACTAAAAATTACTCAGTTCAAGGTTATTAAATAGTATTAAAAGAGCAGGAAACAGTAGATAGATGACGATTCGATACAAGTACTTTTATATTCGATACAGAGTAAGTATCGATGCCAAAAATACTTGGTATCGAATCAAAAGTATCGATACTTTACTTGTATCGAATCATTCCTAATAGTGACGTCACATCAGGTGATCATAATAGCGCTACGTTCGGCAAATAAATTTAATTTTGTAAAGATTGAATAATTTTTAATAAAGATTCAAAATACGTATTTGTTCCGAATCCACCTTTTTAAATTTTTGCTCAGTGATGTGGTTATAATTAGAAAGCTATAAATTTTTTTCTTTAAAATTCAATCCGGGATATCTGAAGTTCTACATTGCAGGAAACATCGTAAGAAACTTATTCAGATATTTATTGTTAAAACCGAAATTATGTAAGATTTTTAATGATGCTCAAAAAATTATTAAGATACCATTTGATACAAGTGAGAAAATATAGCAATCTTTGATGGATTCAATTAGATTACATTTATAGATAGTTGTAAGTGGTAAGCTTTAAAATAAGAGCTCAAGGAGGTTTTTGCTGTTGAATAGAAGCAGAGATATTAAGGGTAGGACGTTCATTCTGGGAAACACTGTATAATTTAGAAACTCCGTCTACTTTTTTAAAAGAACTAGATGATCTCAGACTATATTCAACTTCGTATAATTAAATTAACAAATCTGTATAGTGTTATTTATATGATAGAGCCGTTTTTCACAGGCTAGATCTCAGGGCGATGGATTGTCATGCTGATACACTATATACATACACAAATTATATATAAATGGTTCTTTTTCTATACATATCGATTGCCTTTTTACTATGCTGAACTTGAATCACGCCTTTCTTCTACTGAATCAAAGATATAGCTGATGCTATCAATGGTATTTATTCATTCAGCATGATTAATATTCAGTAATTGGAGAAAAACGTTTGAATTTAAACTAACTATAAAATTATATAAAGAACCAATATCTGGCGCAAATTGTCTTGCATCGAACATAATAAAATTTAAAGATTACCAAATTTTGAAAGACATTTAGGGAACGATATTTTTCAAACAAGAGTAAGCAATCGTAATATTAATCTAAAAAGAAAAAAAATATCTCAGAATACTTTAATAAAAAATAAATCAAAGCATGACATACATTTATATGTAATATTAATCTAAAAAAAAAAATATCTCAGAATACTTTAATAAAAAATAAATCAAAGCATGACATACATTTATATATATATTCAATATCACACTGTTTATTTACAGTAAACACAAGTACATTTGTTTCAATGGTTCAGAAACTTATCTGAAACAATAAATTTGTTCAATACCATTTTGAAGGACTGATGAACACATCAGTTAATATTTAAACATATTAAGATGGTTTTGGTTTCATCAAGATAACACAGTAAAATATTTTTTTTTCTTATAAACAGGAATATGCAGATATTAAACAATGGTTTTACAACTTTATGTAACACAGATTGGTTTCATAACAACAATTAGCCAAAATATATATATATTTATTTTATATAGAGAATATTGACCTCATTTAGCTGGATTATTCACTTTAATCTTAAACAGTGCATTCATTAAATATACTAATTATGAATCATTTCATAATTAGCATTTTATGAAAATTTAAAGAATGCATCAAAATACACATTATGATTGAAGTGTAGATTTGTGCCAATAGGTATATTTGCATAGATGTTCTATGATACATTGTTTTTTCCAACACACAAAAATCACATTTTTCACATTTGTTTTCATATACACATATTTATATACAACAGATTTAATTCTAAAGCCAGGACTATTTAGAATATCAGTTGATAATGATTAATAACTGAAAAATACAATAAGAAACAAGAATATTTTACATAAAAAAATTCAAAGAAATTTTTTTTATATTGAAGACTATGAGAAAGAGAAAAACCACCTTTATTTAACCATCTTAATAAAGTTTAAATTAAGGCATTTAAATCAAAAATATACCATAAATGATTTAATGTTTAAGACTGGATTATTGAATGTACCAAACATGTGAACTTTACATGAAACAGATGATATGATAGTGATGTAAAATATTTCTCAGAGTACCACAATAAAGCTTTCATGTTATCTTAAGATACTGGTATCAACCAATAAAATTTACTTGGTAGATTTCTATTATTAATATTTTTTATTTTAATTTAAAAAAAATTGCAAAAATTAATAATAATTTTAAATAATATTAAGTTGATTGCTTTAAACTAAACAGTTGATTTTCACATAATTTTGATATATATTTTTAAATAGTTTTAAATCAAATTTGTAGTATATTATATTATATTCTAATTTCACATATATATATATTTTTTTAAATACAATAGAAATATGGAAACAAAACAAAATTCAGGAATATTTATAAATCAAATTGAATAGAAATTATTTGTTTTTAAACGAATTATTTTATGGAATAAATAATACAAAACAAATAACAGCAAACAATATTAGATTGATAAATATAAAACTTTACACATTTTTTTGTTGTTATTTTACATTTTAATAACAATTATTTAAGATTTTCTTACAATATAAAAAAAAACTGTGGGTTTAAAAAATTTATTCTTAGTTATGAATAAAATATTATTAGAGAAATGTATTTCAGTTTTGTTAATTTAAGTACAATCTGTATTACTTATTATATTTCTGATAAATATATAAATAAAATTGTTTTACGAATTTATAATCATCTTACACTCTTATAAGATTGGTAAAAAGTAATGATAATAAATCAGAAATATGTATTTTTTTTTTCAGAATATTAAATGATTATTTAGAAATTATTAATCTACAAAAATATGGAATAAAGTTTTTAAAATTAAAAAAAAAATACATTGAAAGTTTATAGAAGTCAAATTAGCCACAAAGAGTGATGTTTTAATTTGCAGTCTTATTACGGAAAGCTTATAAATAATATTACAGCATTTAATTTGTTAACAAAGAGATACAATTTGAAATAACTGTGCATATTGTGTGTGTGTTAACATGAATTTACATAATAATCGAAATAATGAATATACAATGTTAATGAAGTTTACTGATTATATGGTAATGTTAAAATGATAAAACTTTTATATAATACCTTCAATTTGTTTTATTAAGCATTTTAATAAACATTTATCATTAATTTTATCAGAAATACAATCAAAATCAACCTGAGTTCATAAATGGTTATTATGAATGATAAATTCTTATGAAATATTTAAAATATACTTAAAAATATAAATGTCTAAAAGTGAAAATGAATGCAGTAATGGAAACTTTTCCATTTACAATGATAAATACTTCTCTACTTTCCTTTTCTTATATAATCTGTACAGCAAGACTTTTTAAGCCCAGAAACATCCACATTCAATGATTATAAGGAGCAACTGTTACACCAGATGGCAGATATTTCTGCATTGAAAATAATTTTTCAATTCCAGTTTAATTGTCATCTCACAGTTCACCTGTCTCCATTTACATCATTGGGATGTGTAGGATGTGGATCAACCTAAATGAATAATTTTACAAAAGTTTAATAAAATAATTTTAAAATTAAAATATTTTAAAATTTAATTTAGAAATATTATAATAATGTGCATGCAAATGTTAATAATAGGAAAAAAATTTATGATTTTAATCAGAAATGATTAAAATCATAGTGTCTTTCAAAAGATTGATATTTTTGTTATTGAAAATTTTGAATATACATTATAGGATTTTCAATATTACAAACATTGATATAAAGAATTAGCATCTGTTTTATTATTATTAATTATTATTAAAATGATAGTAATGATTTTTTTATTATGGACTAATTTATTTTAAATTCAAACATTTATAAATACTATATTATTATGTAATGGAAACTCAATAAATAGTGAATTTGCATTTTTACAAACTTCTATATCAAGTTAAGTGCTCATTATTAAATACAAACATTACTTACGAGTATTATAACACGAATTAAAAGTGGAAAAGTTCTTTATTATAATTGTAATATAGTATAATATAACTGTAATATAATATACAGTTATAATAAAGAACTTTTCCACTTTTAATTCATGCTGTAATACTCGTAATTAAACAAGAAATGGGATGAGTATATGCAATACAATCATTACTGCATGTCTAAACATATAGTATAGTGGTCCTGGTTATAATGCAGGTTTGCGGGGCAGTGATCTGACCTGTGTTATAAGACAACCACGCTATTACTAATGGCTTTTCTTATTTTTAATTCAGTGATTCTAAATTAGAGAATAAGAGAAAGCTGTTCAATTTAACCAAGAAGTTTTGTAATCTTCCTTTTTCTGCAATCCATCCTCATATTGTGATGGATGGATGTAGATTATGCGATGTATTATATTTTTCTCAGAATCTCTTTCAAATGAATGGGGAACAGGAAAGGCCTGTGGTATATCCGAATCCGTGGTATAAACGAAGGCATTATATCTGGGGAGTGCTGTACTTGAAGTTTCCGTATAAAGTTGGCAACACTATCAAAACAGCCAATTTTCAAAACGGTGGCTCGGCTTTCAGACTGCACTGGAGTTGAACAGAGAAGTGTATTCGATTTTTACTATCAGAAGGAGTTAAATCAAGTGAAATTTATCATAGATTGTGTGCACAATATGGAGACAATTGTTTACCATCAAAAAATATATATAAGTGGTGTGAATTGGTCAAAAACAGCCATACAAGTAGAGAATGAACATTGACCTGATAGACAAGTTAAAGCAGCAATACTCAAAAGAGTTCAACTAGTTAATGAACTTACTCAGGAGAATTGATGATTGAGAATTGACACAATGGATAAAATTTGTGCTGAATTAAACATTAGCCATGGAACATTTCACACTATAGTTAGTGACAGGCTACTGCACTATAAAGTATATGCCAGATGGATCCCAAAGCAACTGAATGATAACCACAAAGAGCAATGCCTCTGCATTTGCAAAGAATTGTTATGCTACAATACTGAAGGAGATATATTTCTAAAGCATATTATTACTACAGATGAAATATAGGTACACCATTATGACATAGGGAGCAAAAGGCAAAGTGCAGTGATGCATAATTGGTTACACTCTACCAAAAACTGTTTCTCTGATGGAATTAAAAAATTTTCCAATCACTGGAATAAATGTGTCAATGTAAGAGTGTATTACATTGAAAAATAGTATATTTTCATGTTTCTGGAATAAAGTTTTGAAGATATATTTAAATTCACCATATTTATTTGACTTCCCCCTCATATTACTATTACTCATATGTATTGCTATAATGAATTTTTTCTTAATTTAGGTATTTACAAACTTTTAAACATAATAATAATAATAATAATTAAAATATTGTACATTAAGTCCCTGACTTACATGATTTATTCATCCTAAAACCACATAAATCCAACAATGCTTAATTTCTATATATACAAATGGCACATTAATAAATGGAATAGTTAAATGAAATTTATGAACCTACTTTAAGCATAGATAAGAAAATTTAAGGCTATAAGTAATATCTTTTAAAAAAAATCAATTGTTTAACAATACTAAATTATGTCGAAAGTTCATTGTGGTTAATAATAATTCCAAAATAGAAATAACATAACATAATCTTAAGTGTTACTATGTTAATGAATGATCTATAACCAATAGAAACACTAAGATTATGTTATTTTACACACTGCTTCTAAAATTGTTTTGAATTCTTGTTTGACATTCTCTTTTTAAATTTATATAAATGATTTGTTTATTAATTGTATACTGAAAAGAATGTTTTTATATTGAAAGCATTACAAGGAATAATCAAAAAGTTCATATAATAATAAGATAACTTTATTTTATACATTTTCATATTAAAATAATTCTAGTCAAATTACTGCCCTTGAGTATGCATACTTTTTCCAGTGAGACTGCCATTGTTCGAAACATCAAGAGAATTCAGTTTTTGGTATTGCTTGTAATCAGGCTTTCATGTTTGTTTTGATATCATTCAAGCTGTTAAATCTTTTCCCTTTCATAATTGTTTTTAGTTTTGGGAAGAGTCAAAATCAGGGGAATACGGGTTTTGTGGTATCAAAGAAATGTTATCATTTACCAAAAATTTTCTGATTTGCAAAGCAGTGTTGCATGGCAAATTATCACGATGGAGAAGCAATCCATCTTTTCACATGTTTAGCATTTTGCAGTGTACTTCAAGTTATGCATTTTCTAACTACCTGCTTTATCTCCTTAACTATACTATTAATTAAACATTCAAGAACTGCAATAAGTGCTTGAATGTTTGATTAACTGCAAGTTATAGTCATTTTAAAACCTATTTGTAATAAAGAGCATTTATGATTGTGTGTGCAAGAACAAATTCATGGTACACCATGCCTTCATTGTCAGGAACAATCAATATGACATTGATGTGTGATTTGGACATTTGGGCTTTCTTTGGTCTTGGCGAACTTTTGTGTGCCATGAAGATGATTGCACTTTGATCTCAAAATCATATTTGTATACCCAGATTTCATCACCTGTAATGATCTTGGCCAAAATATTTGGATCACCATTTGGATCTTTGAACTTTGGATCACCTTTTCAAACAATTCCAAAGCAACTGCCATTTTGGTTTTATTCACTATTGTAAAATAGAAGTCTAAAGACACACCTTTATGATAATATGCTGAAACAGAAATTTGATAATCAAGTTATCGCAACCTTTCTGCTAGGTGTCACTGTTTGTTGACAGGCTTGCCATTAAATGAACTTTTTGATCACTCCTTATATATGCCTTAATCAGTGGTTCTTAACTGGTGTTTACCAGAACACTGATATTCCATGAACATGTTACAAGTGTTCTGCAAAATTATGAAAACGAAGCCTACTTGAATGACAGCATACTGCCAGTACACATTTTATAATGTAGATAAAATTCAATTTGCATTTTTGAATAAACTATTAAGCACGTTTACCCACAGAAGCATTTAAGATTTTGTTACAGTTTTTGACATCATATTTGTGTGAGCTAGGCTTTTCAACATTAATGAACATAAACTAAAAAACACGAAAGATTTAGGAATATTGATGAATAAATGAGGATAGCTTTATCATATATTAGACTTGAGATTGCTCAAATCTGCAAAAGACAATTAACTCAGGCATCACATTAAACTTGATTTAAAAATATTTCATTTTTCAAAAAGAGTTAGTTACAATTCTTAAGAATATATGGTTTTTTTAATTAATATTTTTTTACTGTTATTTAATGTGTAATGTATAATTTTTAGTAAAATACCTGTTCATGAATATTTGTTGTTTATTTTATGATCTTAGTGATATAGTGTTTCACAAATTTTTTTTGTAATCAAAAGTGTTCCATGATTTCAAAAAAGTTAAGAACCATTGCTTTAGATGTTAAAAAGTTGCCTATCTAATAGGCTATAAATATATTTATTAACATCTCCCCTATCAAGATTAATTTTAACAAATAGTATAGATTTCTACCTGAAAGACAGTGGAAACTGTTTGAGGAAATAAAAATATAATATTCTCATTCTCTTACAGCAAAACTCTGTCCCCTACAGACTCCTGTATAATATGATATTTGTGCAATTTGGCAAAAATATTATATCAATTTTCATATAACATGGTAAATCCCTCTTATATAATGCAGTAATAAATATGTATTATAAAAATGCATTATATTTTTTAAATAATGAAAATAATAAGCTGAAACTAAATTTCTTTGTTTAATCATAAATGAAAATATTCATCTAATATAATATAAATTGCAGAATATCTGGAAATATCAACTATTTACATTTAGCTGTTAATGTAATGTAAGATATTTAAAACTACATAATCACAATGAAGTCATATTTGAATAATACTGTAAGATCTATATTAAATAATTTTTCAATAAATTTGAATGTATTACATCACCTTTCTATTTTTTTCAATTGTGAATTATTTTGGCCATTTTAATTTTCTCTCTAACATTTAAAGTAAGTAAGTTATTATTTAAAATTAGTGAGGGATTAAATAATTTTTCAAAATTAATTTCTTAATTAATTTATTAAGATCTTCTATATTTGCAGATTTATTTTTATAATTTTTAATGTAAACATAAATAAAATTGATGAAGATTTCAAATGTCAGCTGAAACAAAATATGAAGTTTAAGAAATTTGAAACATAGTTAACAGTAGTTACAATGTGACAGTGGTTTACAATATATTTGATAAATTAAAAAAAATTACCTCTGAATAGGCTGGTGGTGGCTGATAATTATAATCATGTACATAAGCATACATTGGTGTAAATCTGGTATCACCAATAATATCTCCATCATCATCTTCTGTAATATCTACTGAGCCTTCCACACATTCAGCATATGTTGGTGGAGCTAAAAATACAGGAATACTTAATTTACATTATATCTAAAAAATGAAAAGATATAATTATATAATCAGAAAAAACAATAAGCACATTCAGTAAGATATACTTTTTATTTAAAAGCATTTTTGGTTATCTACATAACATGTCTCAGTTAAAGTCTCTCATAAAATATTCAGATAATATAAGGCTTCAAGAATAAAGAAAATGGGATATCTATTGTTGATTAATTCTATACATATTACTCTTCTTCATTGCAATACACCTAGTATCTTACCAACTTATATATAATTCATTTAATTTTAGAAATATGAAGAAAGACTAAAATTTTCTTAATATTTAATCTTACTACCCTGAATCACTGCCAATTTTCTATAACCATAGAATGGTGCTGAACATTTCATTATGAGAGCATACTTCTAAATTACTTTCTAAATATCATTCCATATCCATAAATAAAATTTTTAAAATTTTTATGCAAACTCTATTTTTACAATTAATTAGGAAATCCTTTTTGTCCTAATATAGGAAATTTCCTAACACATGTAAATCTGACATAAATTCTACTTAATGTAAAAAATGATGACATTTAAAATATATTTCAAGTCATAATTATAAATTAATATATATCTACAATATAATAATAATTACATATTACAGTAATGATGATGATGATGATATTATAATGAGAGTTAATATCATCATCATCATCATCACTATAAATAATAAATTATTGTACATAATGCTGCTATTTAATATAGCATAAGAAAATATATTGTAAAAAATGTTTGTATTATAATAGTACATATATATTATAATAGTAAATATATATTCAGCTTTAAAGGCATTGTACAGCATATAATATTTTTGCTTTTATTATAAAAATTAAATAATTATTTACATAAATTGACTTATAAAAAATTTCACTTTCATAATGTTTCTGATTTCTGATTATTTCATATCTTATTTAGATTAAAGTGTCTGATTACTTGATCTTAAACCTTATTTATAAGGAAAACTGTTTTTTGAAATAATCATATTAAAAATTTTTCTGATTAAATATAAAAAAAATCTTTTCTTAAATATTATTTAAAAAAAATACACTATATGATTACAAAACAAAGTTTTTATAAGGTAATTTTAGAATTACAGGGTCTCCAAACTACAGCCCGCAGGCCACATGCGACTCTCAATATGATTTTATCTGGCCCGCTAATTGGAATAATTTTTCAATAAGAATCCACAAAAAAATACAGGGTGTTGATAGATTTCAAATGCATTAATTAAAATTTGGTTCAAAATATACTCCCGAATAACAAAAAGTAACTGTAATCCAAGTTATGGTTTTTCTGATTGTAAAAGGTCGGCTAAAATGGATAAATGAAAAAAATTTAAAAGAATTTAAAAAGAAATAAAAAAGTTATTCCTTATATTTGCTTCGTTATTGTATTGGTTTATCTGCTTTCAATAAAACTCATATATCTAACTCTAGACTGTTTTTTTCCTTTGCTATGGCCTGCAGAATGATGCTGAAGTACCCAATGTGGCCCTCAAGGCGAAAAGTTTGGAGACCTCTGTGCTATTGGAATACTCATTAAGCACCTTTGAGGCTGTTTGAGACTTTGAAAACAAGAATAAGATTATGAATGCACATGCAATTATATCAGTGACAGTTGGCAACTAAACTAAGAACTTCTTATGAGTTAGTACCTATCATTTGTACTATATCAAACATGTGTAGACTTGTTCAAAATTTGTATGGCTTCCAATCTGTGAGCACAGTGTACTTTATTTTGCAGGATAAACATGATGACACAAGAGAGAACACTTTATAAACAGAACTTATTCATTTTTCATTAAATTTTGAAAATGGCTATAAATTTAATTAATTTAATAATTTAAATTAGGGGTGGGCAACATCTGGCCCACGGGCCACATTATTTTATTATATCTAATACCAATGCTATGTATACTTACATATCTGTACCTTTCTTTTTTAAATAAATACTATTATCATCAATTGTTTTTGTTTTGGCCCGTGGCCCACCATAAATTTTTCTATAAGGCCCCCTATAAAAAAAAAAAAGGTTGCCCACCCGATTTAAATGATAAATTCAGATATGAAAAATTTCTGTGGTGCCCCCTTTGTTTGATGCCTTAAGCATGTGCTTACTTTGCTTATAGGTTAATCCAGCACTACATACAGTATAGACAAAATATTTGAGCATGAGTTTTATGTTTATCTTGATGTTATCTATAATTTGAATTATAATAATCCCAATTAAATGAAAATGGTTCTTAAAATAACAGTACCTTGTAACAATTTTCAATTTATTTTTATCCAATATCAGTATACAATGTTTAAATTAGGAATGAGCAAAATTCAGCACTCTTAATCTTATAATGTGGCTTAAATGAGCTAATTCAGAAAAAAATAACAAAATGAAACATTTAGAGAAGTGAAAAGTTGTTATATTCTCAGCAATATATAAATATTGATAAATAATCTTTTTGTATTACTATTAACTGAATGAACATTTTTAATATCAAATATCTCATAAAAACTATTCTCATAAAAATATTTCTTGCAGTATTTCATTCCTTTGGTTTTGATTCTGGAGAAAACAATGACAGTTCGCCTGTTCTTTTGTCACTTTTTTGGTGGTGGCAGTTTGCCATATTTACGAAGACTGTAGAAAACCATTGGCGGTCGCAGCGCCTCCATCTCCAGTCGGGCTATCGATGACGTAACGAGGAACTGTCTGGAAAAATCAAGAAAATGAAACCAGTGGACAATCGCATTGTGTTATAAGTAACAAAGCCAGCCATGGAGGTAGTCGACCGTTATCAGTTCTGAGAATGTCACTCGGTATTAACTGAGCTAACAGAGAGAGTATTTTAAGTAGTTTGAGTGAATTAGGAAATGCAGAAGTTGGCCATCTATTCGATAAAGAACTGGGAAAAAAAGTGATAGAATCTGTAGATCACGTGATAAATGATGGACCAAAAACTGAGAAGAGACCGAATAACCCAAACTCTTTCGAAAAAGGTGAATTAAATACCTCCAAGAGGAAGACCATTCCTCTAGATCAGGAAGAAATGAGTGCCTGTTCCAAAGTTTTAATTGAATGTTCTCGATGTGACCAGCATTTTTCTTCTATTCATTTCTTCACTCTACATATCAGACAGCACAACATCAACAATCAAACTAATACCTGTAGTTTTTGTGGAAAAACTTTAAGTTCGGCTAGTTCCCTAGATCGTCATATGCTAGTATATTCGGGTGAATGCCGTTTCAAGTGCAAAGTATGCAACATGGCCTTTACCACTAATGGAAATATGCATCGGCACATGTGCACACACAGTGATATAGCTGAAGAATGGCTCAAATTAAAAAATTCTTTAAAACGTAAAGCTACTACTGAAGTGATAAATCTTCCTTACACCAAGAAAATGAATTTAGAAGAGGATAAAATGAATAAGGAATAGATCATGTGTCTAGTTTTCAGGAAGACATTTTTATGCAAATATGGTCTCCAAAGTCACATGGAAACTCATCCTAATGATCACAATTGAGGTAAATGGAAGAAAAAGCTGTGTTTCATTAGACAGGGTCAAGCCAGCCTTATTCCTTACAGATTCACCTCTAGTAGAACAACCTCAAATTCAAGTGCATCCCGAATTATCAAAAAAACCCTTGTCAAAGTCTGATGTAGAACGGAACAGCACACAAACAACTAAATCTGGTCAACGAATAAAATTCTGTAAGAGGTTAATCACGGAAATGGACTATTCTTATTTCTTACTTTATGACAAGCACCCATAAAAAAATTTCGAACAATATATGTATAAATCAGCACTCATCAGTAATCATGTAACCTTTTTTTTCATGTAAATACTTTGTATAGTTATAATTTCTCTATGTAATACCTTATCTTGTACATATATAAAATATTTTTTTTAATATACTGTAATCTCTTGTATTGTTTGCTCCCTCACTGGGGGATACTACTGTAGCGAGATTAAATGTATACCTCAATGACCGTCAGATGACATGACCTGAGGGCTTTATATAGTGTGGCACGAGTTTCAAGCTCTCTCTCGTCTGCCAGACAAATGTCACTAGTCACACTTCCTGGTCGTACGTTTCAATAAATTCAATCCGTTATCATCCAGACAAGTCAGATTTCTATTCCTTTAAATCGTGCAACACCACAAGTAGCTAATATTATGATATAATAATAACAGTATTGATGATTATTACAGAAATATATGAGAACGAAATAAAAAATTTCAATGAAAATATATGAAAAACAGCATAAATTACAGTAAACACAGGTGAAAACATGATGTATTGAAAACAAGATTATAAAATGCTCTTCATTTACTAATTATTTGATAAAATAAAGTGTTATAACAAACAATGGAATGATATTGTAAAATAGGGCAAGCAATATAACTATTCATTACTTATGCAATTATATTTTTTTATTATAAAATAAAGCAAAGCCATTTAGTTTATTATAACAATAAAAGTAAATCTGATTTATTTTATTATTTCAGAATTTTTGATGATGTATATTTTAAAGATTTTTTTTTATATTGTATAATTGTTTCAAACAGAATAAATATCATCAAAAACAAAACATAATTTAATGAAATTTCTATTTTATAAACAAGAAAAATAAAATACATACGTTCTACTGGAGCAGATGGAGCATCTATCTCACTATATGGAGGAGCTGGGGGATAGAATGTTACTCTTGTTTCATTAGATCCTGAAATTTCTGGTAATTGAGGATTTATATTTCTGTAATGGGGAGGTCTAGTACGTAATGGAACAGTACCAATCACGACAGGAAGATCTACTGATAAATTATAGGCACCTGGGATTTGTAGTGTAATCTAAAATATGTAAATTAATTTATTTTGATTTATTTTATTATATATAAAAAAATGCATTCTTATTTCTTACTTTAAACTGATATCTTACCCGTACAGCATAATCAACACGAATAAGGCAGCAATTGATAATGGAGGGAGATACTGCTGGAATTTTTAATAACTGAGCATCCCAATTAGCTGTCCTTCCTGGTTGAATTGCCAGGCCAGTTACAATTGTAAATTTGCAACGACGTGAACGTGATTTCCCTCCAGCTAAAAATGTTTGGGTTTGATGGAGTGTTGCATGTGGAATGATCGTTCTACTTGAATGGTTTTCAAAGTCAGCAGTTATAGCTATTGATTCACCTAAAATATTATAATAAATGATATTTATTATTATTATTTTTATTATTATTATTAAATAATGATTAACAATTGAAAGAAAATATTAATTTTTAGATTAAAATCAATATATGAAAAGATTGATGAAATTGTTAACTCTATTGGTGGAAGACTGACTTTTAAAAGTTATTATTGATGATTATTCAAAACGATTTTTAATGCTAAATTTATTTCAATTATCTTTCTAGAAATTTTCATATAAAATTATATAAAATCTATAAAATTTAAAATGTGTTATTCGGTTCATAAAACTCAGAAATTATTTAGATATTTTCTAAATAGGAATCAGAGATTTGGTTAATTGATTAGTTTAGTTATTTCATCAAATCTCACATGATATTCTGAAATGGTTAACAACAATTTCAGAACACACTATGGAGTACATATAATGGAATCAACTAGATAGTTGAAGAATGGGATTTAATAGATTGGGCTTGGATCTCTCCTGAAAAATCTAGAGGTACAGAACCTGAAAATGAATCTGAATCCTCCAGGTGGAAAGTGACTATTTTATCACATGAAACCAGAAATTTTGAAAAAAATGCATTAAAAGTTTAATATGTGATTATAGGTATAGTTTCCAGCACATCATATAAAAAATAATAAACAAATAAGGAAGTTCATAAAAAAAAACAAAATTAAATTTTTAAAATATGTAAGTTATTATTATTAAATATAAGATATTTTATAAATTTATTACATTAACAAATCATTTTAAATCAATTAATACTGAATTTTATTACAGATTTGTATCTTTACATTATTATTTTTTTATACTGAAAATATTATTGATATTGGACTTCAATACTATATTTACTATTTCCAAAATATAGCATATAAGATGTGAATTCAAGATTTTTGAAATGGCTCAAAAGAAAAATATAAACTTAACTTAGTTATAGATTTCTATTGTCCTCTCTAAAGTCATTTCTTTTGCAAATACTATCTTAAAAGATATGCAATATGATTTAGAAAAAAAATTGAAAGACAAAGTCAACACTTAAGTGGGAGCAATTTTTTATTAACAGTAAAGTTTTTAGAAGATACTTGCCTCTTTTCCATTCTACATAGATTGTGTACAGCAGCTGAAGCGAGAAAAGTGTCTCACCAAAAACATTACTGTTAATAGAAAATTGTTTCCACTTAAGTGTAGATTTTGTTTTATTTTTATTTATAACAAAGGAAAATAGTTATTTTCTATTAATATTAAATAGATTACAATGATATAATAATATGTTAAACTTTTTGATAATTATTAAAAACTTTCTGCAAATATTTTCCTAGTTTTATAAAATCATCATCTAGAAGCATAAATATTCTTGTCAAAAATGCTAGCAGATAAAATTTGGCTTTAATAGAATACTGAAACCAAACTGTAATCCTCTCAGTTAAAAAATCTATTACCACCACATGGTAATATTATATGCAGCATTGTATACTGCATTTGTGTAGATAATTATATATTATATGCAGCATTGTATACTGCATTTGTAATAAGTCCAACATGATTATTTCTAATCATATCATATCAAGTATAAAATTTTTTTTCATTATGGTATCCTTCAAACTAATATTTTATAAACTTACCAGGGCAATAACCTTTTCTGTCTGTTCTTGCATACAAAGTAATAGGTCCTGAAGTACAACACCAACAACATAATGTTTTCTCAACACTATTTTCTACTGGCATCTAATAAAATTTTATCAATATTAACTTTAATTATTAAATATTCATAAATTCAACAAACATCCTATTTAATAAATTTTTTGAATTTAATTTTTTGTAATAAATTTATAAATATTATATATAATAT